>JNEY01000003.1:1702501-1737894 GCA_020875895.1 Aphelenchus avenae
GAGGACACCAACAACGACCGCATCACCATCGAGTGGACCAACACGCCGGACGGTGCCGCCAAGCAGTTCCGCCGCGAGTGGTTCCAGGGCGACGGCATGGTGCGTCGCAAGAACCTCCCCATCGAGTACAACCCCTGAACCCCCACCATCCATCCATCCCCTCCCCCTCAAGTGTCTGTATGCGGTTTAATAAAGTCATACTCTTAGTCCGTACTGTCTAGTTGAAGCTCAGTAGCGATTGTTGCAATGTCCAAACTTGGTTAATATATTAACAATGTTAAACGCGCGTTAAACCACCAAAACCAGTGGGCAAGTACCACCTAAAAGCTGATTAACCATTATCAGAACTGGTCGAGTTATGCGGTTCCGCCTTTTCAGGCGAATTCCCTTTGCTTTAGCTTATGCGTGAATATGAGACGCCTAAGTATAAGTTTCTGCTAGTTTTTAAAGTAAATCTTTTAATGTTCGCAATAGTTGCTCAGCGGTAGCGAAAGTGGATCTGACAGTTTATTGCTACACAACGCAATCTATGCATGGCTATAGCGCGTGTGCAATCAAAGCAGTGACAAGGCGTTGGATTCTGGAATTGCAGACGTAGGAACGGCCGGCATCGTTTCAATGGAGTAGTTTGCCGGTGCACTGTCCACATCCGGCTCGCTCGTAAGGCTAAACGTTCAAATTTGCAGCGACATCCGGCTAATGCATACCTCTGATCATCCGCACTCATGTTTGAGTTCGCATCAGCAGATGGTTCGCGCGTTGTCTTCGCGTCCTGCTTCGTGTATGCAGCGTGAAAGACGCAGAAGGTCATCGCTGCATGAAGGACGGCAACTGCGAAAAGTCCGAAGTGCGGCAGTGCATTTCCACTGCGGCCACGTAGCAAGCAGACACCTGCAGCAAATGCTGCAATCTATAAGCAACAAACCTATTGATGACCCCCCACACCAACATAATTCTCAAAGGCGACTTACCATCGGAGCAAAATTCTCGGTAACGTTCGGACCCTGCCCAGTCTGTTGATGCATGCATCCGTTTTGATGGAAGGCTAGCAGAAGCATCTTAATGCCCTAACGACATAAGAGAGTATCTATGGCTACGTAGCATCTTATGCCATTTCGCTCAATGGTAGTGCTCTCCAACGACAAGAATTTATCGTGCAATAAAAGTTCGCCGGCAGCCAGGGTGAAGTTCTCTTGAGGAGGTGACCGCACGTTTGGGCACTTAGAACGATTGGGCACTATGATGATTGGGCAATATAGCGATCGACCACCCACTAGATGGACCCATACATGCACAACTAGCCCTTGCGTAGGCTAAACGCAAGTACATACACTAGGTTTAACAAGAACGTTGACCGGTCGTGAGTTTTACCCCTTCGATCAACAGTTGGAGATCGAAAGAATAACGTCTGATTCAGCCATCCGCACGGGCAAGTTGCATGGAAAGCGTTTAGCGAGAACAACCGCAGACAACATGGCATCTGTCTGAATGGGTACCGTACTTTTGGCAAAAGCAACCTGTCATAGCACTTTGGTACGTCGGCCGGCAATTTTCGGGCAGCTACCGCTAGCATGGTACATGTACCTCTGCACCAAGTGGTACAGTACTAAGTGATGCTACACGTACCAAGACCAAGACGGCGCCATGGTACACATGACCGCACGCGTCATGTCAACAGCATGGCATGCATTTTTCTAAAGTAGCCTAAAAGTTTGCAAAAGGTGCCTTGAACGACGATTCAGTACAAATTGTTTATGAAGGTAGAGCATGGACTCGAAAAATACGCCACTTTATTGCGTAAATTTCGCCACCACGCGCCGTATCGGTATTCCTTATCAGCACATAAAGAAAATCACGGAGAAGTGCCAATGGACCTCCTTACTTGAACTCTTCCAGGCACCGCAGGGCTCTCTCCAGTTCTAAAATTTATGAAGATGTAGTAACAAAACGGAAGGAAGAAATATACCTGCTGACATCAATGATAGGTTGTCGTCCGCCATTACAAAGCGTATCACTTCTCCATTGCTCGCTTTGGTTTCGAGTAGCTGCCCCTAAACTTACAGGATTCGGCTGCAGCCCACCAGGGCACAAGTGTTATGCTAGAATGTGCTAGGCTTACGACCTTACCCGAACTCCATCGGTTTCCGCCGTCGACACCTTCACAATGCTTAGGGATGGGTCTAAAAGCTTTCATTATAACTTTACTTAGGTATTCATTGCAGTGATGCTTCAGCTCACGTTTTAGAAAGTTTCGAGACAAGCTCTCGTAGAGGGACTCCCGGCACTCTTCGTACACCCCGAACAGTTGCCGTGAGTGTTCAGAAGACATTCCCAGCTGGAGCATCTCCTTCTCGAGGTCATCCGCGGAGCACTTGTTCTTGGCGGACTTCTCAAGGATGAAGCCCAGCGCAACGATCATAGCCTTTACGGACCGCAGGTCTGAAATCATGAAAGTTCCAAATAACTCACAATCCGCTGCCTACCGCAGTCGATGTTTCCTCGTATGGCGCTTAAACTGTCGTCGCTCCACTCAACGTGCCGGTATCGTAAACGCTCGGCGACTTTTTGACACCATGTCCGGAAGTCAGTCGACGGCTGAAAACGGCGCCTTAGAAGGCATGGAAGGGAGTTAAATGGTACGTACGATCCTGGAGAACTCCGAGATCTGCGCCAATACCCAGTCGGGACAGTCCAAGCCACCGATAAATCGGAATCGCTAAATGCGCAAACTTACTTGGCTAGCAAAAAGTAAATCTACCATTTCCTTCTTAATGATGTGATGATGGAGCTAAATTGGTTTGCCGTGGAATCACGTAAGGGAAGCTGGCACCTGCAAGCGCAACGTCGTTACAAGTTAAACCCACTTTTGCCATATTTCTTCGGCTCTATACCGAAATTACTAATTTCATTTTTCCTTCCCATCTGCTACGCCTTGCAATAGAGTCCAATTTCGCTTCGTGGACCTTGGAACGCTGCCAAGAGCCGCTGTGCAAATAATGCGCAGCACTGCGTGCGGCTAGCAGGAGAGCGCAAGAGAACGAGGGCATCCAGAGATCGCAGGGCAGGCACGATGCTCTTGAAGACATGGCGGGCTTCAGAGCGTAAGCATTACCGCGGATGTAAGCCGATGCGCTCCCGAATGGGATGAAATAGCGACTGTTTCGATGGTCCTAAGTTGCAATTTTAGAATGCCAGTGCGTAAATGTTGGCCTTTTTCCTAACTGGCGTTATCCCAGTTCCATGTTGCTTGTACTTTGGCTCTGCTAATGGTTTAAAATTTGTGTGGGGCTCAGCCGCCTTAGCACAACGTGTTCTAATTCACGTGTCCCTGGGTAGGTTCGTAAGGCTAGTAAGTATCCCGCGAACAATGCATTAATTAGCGGACGCGTCATCACTTCCCCGGCATGCACGTATAGCTCTGTTCCTTCTCGCTTCTGCATTTGTTGACGTCCTTTCGTCACGGTGCAGGGCACGATGCCTGCCGTATGTGTTGTTTTTCTTCCTCCGTCCGTTCCCGTACGCAGGGAAACATGTGTGCTCACGACTCGTCGCGTTTTCGAATGCTTTGACGACATTTGCCTTCTTACATGCCTCAGCTCGTGGCGAGCGGGACTTTGTGGGGCGGTGGAATATTTTAGCAAGTCATTTCAGTTGCGCCGCATATAATCAACACGGCCCACCACTAAATTCCGCTTGGTCCCACCACCGCTCTCCCGTGGGGAAAGGACACTTACCGAGCGAGTGTCCTCGAGTGAGTGCTTGCTACGTTTGCGTATCAAGCGCGCTAGTCATTCAGGTCGCTTGTCCGGCCGTTTTAGTTGCGCATGAAATTGACGCGCGTCGTTGGCCGGCACCTCCCTGCGCTGGCTGGCATTGCCAGCAGGCAGAGGGTGCCTGACTTGCGCGGCCACGCCGCGGCGACTGCCCGCTATCTGAGCATGCGAGTCTTCCCAGTCCGTTTTAAAATCGCCGTCGTGGCTCTTTTTCCGTGCTTTGGTTGCTCGCTTGGCCGGTTCTTTGTCACCTTGTTTTGGGAAATCCGATGGGACGTCTCTCTCCCGGTGGCGCCCTTGCTTTGTCCTCGCGTGCAAACGTCGATTCCACGTGGACCACCCGGCCGCATGAAACATTTGTTTTGAAAGAGTCCAAGTGTGCTCGCTTCCTCTATTCCTCTTTCATGCACACTGATCCTGCTATACTGGTCACTAGCTTGGTTAAATGTAACGAGTCCTGCCGGACGGTAATCTGCCCGTGTCGCGACTTGGATTTGCCTCGGTTAGCTGGGGGACCCTGTCGATATGAGGAAGCGCGCGCCTTAGCGGTGCCGTCCACTTCCGCTACTGGTCATTCCTCTCATCCGCCACTTGGCGACTACTAGGCCTCGATATTACTACGATTTGTGTTGACATGGCGCCATGCCAGCTTTTCCTCTCGTGCATGCTACTTCGAAAAGAACTAGAGAAATAGTCGCACAATTGCAAAGTACTAATTATCGCATAACTTTCAGAAAAGTGTTGTTTAAGATCCAACATTACGCTTAATATGCTCGTAAAAAGAGCGCAATATTCCTCTTAGCGTCGGCTTAGACGCTTTCCCTCAACCAGCTGTTTAGCGGTTCCCATTGCCTTCCTTGCTGGTTCCTCGCGGCAAAGAGCCTGTGTGACTAGCGTGCTTTGTTCCAGTGCTATTGCGTCGCGTTGTCTGAGATGTCCATCTGTTTCTGGCCCCAGCAGTTTCGTCCAGCCGCCTCCACCCGCCCCCATTACCCGTCGTTACTTGTGGCACATGCGTCATTGCCGAATGTGCAAAAACTTTTCTTGAAGCGTGTGCAGGCGTTGCTGAGTTTGTCTTAATTCTGACACGATGTGGCTTAAGGCGTTCAGTTTAATCAAACTTCTCGGTTTGTAGCTTAATTTTGCGTTCTCTTCTTTTGATTTCAACATTTTCCTTCGGTTTATTTTTTCACACGACTTTGAAGCAGTTGTCTATCGATTAGCCATTTATATATGCTTTGCTAATGCATCGTCGGGCATTGTATGTTCCACTAGCGATTCACGGTTCCTCTGTTCGTACACGCGGAACTTTATAGCGTCTACTTTTGTGTTCTTGCCAGCCACCAACACTTAAATTGGATTAAATCTATGCCCTCACAAATGGCTGAGGCAACAAAGAATCGCATTATTTACAAGAGTATAAAAGTGCATTTCAAGTTAGTCACCCATCGTGTGCGGCAGCTGAGGAGCATCCGGGGTGTTTATCACCGTGCCGTCACGACGGCACATCATCCGCTGTCGGAAACAGTGTAAAGCGCATACTTGTGACGGGATACGCAAACACAGGAGTCGCCTCATCTTGTCCACAGTGTGAAATTTGATCTCACGCCGTCGACTTCGATTGACATCCTCCGTAGCGCAATCACCCCCGAAACTCGCTACGATTGCCGTTCCCAGTGTCCGGTCTTACTCCGTCTCGTTTCACGCTGGGCTCTCAAAGCAATCAAAAACGCCTGCGGCTCTCCACTAGGCACCGTCATAAATTTTGTTTGTCGTTCTGTCGGCTTCCTTTTAGCGTCGTTCCTGAGGGATTAGTCTCCATTTCGGGCATAGGACTTTCACGAATTCACGTTGCGCCACTTTGAGAGGCAAATACCGTTGCGCACAATTTGCATGATCCAATGTTGGTAGTGCTTGTCTCCGATCGTCGGAGAACTCCCCTGCATTATGCAATATGCATCGCTGCGCGTGTTTGTTCCAACTCTTTGCATGCCGACTCACCCTTCCACCTGTAGCAGGCGATGAGTCGCGAACCGGTTTCACGCAGATTTGAGTCTAATTTACGATCTCCCTTCAAGTGAATGCCGCCAGGGACGGCGGCGCAGTCTCATACGCCTTCGTGCGCGTATTTTTCGCGGTGAAAGGCATCACCTCCACATATGTTCGCAACTTTTCGCCAGAGGTCGCTCCTTCCAATTTTCATCAGGCAATTGTAGGAGTGTCTCGCGTGCTGTGCACGATTCGTCATAACCACCTATTGAAGCGTTAAATAGCGGCATACTGCTACGCTTTTTTCTCCCTACTTTCACTGACGTATGCTTGTAGCTTTGTTCCATGCTTTCCCTCGAACGGGCTCATTGCGAACCTAACTGGCCGAAGTTATTACCCTGATCGGTGCTCAACAATGGCTCACTCACTGGTCCTCTTTCACAAGGGCTTTTATGGGCCGCACGGTTGCGCCTTCGGACAAAGAGGAGTTGGACGCCGATGCTCTATGCGGAAATCAAGCGATACTTGTTGCGCAGGAGCACTCAAAGCGAGCGTGTGCGACATTGATTTCCGAGGAAATCGCACCGAGTGTTTACAGTTCACTTCCGCCGCTTACATTCCAGCGCGACCGCAAACGTCGCTGCCGGAATTATGAACTCGCGCGCATCCCATTTCGGTTTCTCCAGTCCTCAAACTTGCAAACTTCTGAGTATCGTTCTGCACAATGTTTAACCGTGAAACCTCGTGTCACGCAGTCGCTTTCAATATCCTCTGTTTGCGCCAGGTTGTGCGATTCAGTTTGGCGACAGCGGTGTTTATGCGGCACGCTCGGATTGATACCGAGTGGGAATGCGAACTTGTTGCTTACGCGGCGGCTGTCCGGTACCCAACCACCAACGCTTGAGTGGACACTAATCGACCGCGTGATGGACGTGCGGCAGCCGAGCCGGCTTAGTTAACTGTGCATTTCCGAGCCCCTGATGCCTGCCCGCCCGGATGGCTCACTAAGCGATATTCGATGAATCAATCGGTTCGCTTATCCATCTGTTGGCCCGACAATTGCCCAACACGAGAGGCTTTAACTTTGTGGCTGTGATCATGGAGCCGACAAATTCCCGTTCGTTCGTGTGATCACCATGCGTTCGTTCTATTTTTGTAAATCGAACGTGGTTTATACCTCCGATTCGAGCTTATTTCTTTTTTCTAGCGATGCTGAGTCGCGTTATTCGTAAAAAAGCGTTTAAAATGTAATTGTAAAACATTAGGAGACGAGAAAAGCTGATATCATTAATCGAGCCTATATCACGTTGTCCGCAAGTTTTTTTTTTCAAAATGACGTTTATTGAGGCTATTTTACCTTAAGCCAAAGAGAACCGTGTACCCAGGACTTACAGTGATTGTCTTCTCAGAGGCTTTCCGCTGAAAAGTTCGATTCGGACCTAATTGGATGCCCTAACTGATTATGCCCGTTAGGGATTAAAAGACCAACTGCTTTTGTATACTGACGCCAGTTGTACTTTTGTGATGCTCCCTCATCATTGGTCGCAATTGTGGCCAGTATGTTTTCCGAGGTTCCGTGCCTCGCGAGCGGCACTTCACTCAAATCTTCCTCACCTTTTACGTCTATTAGCCTTTTTTCCGACGCTCGTTCGCGACGCGTTAGTTCGCGTTGTTTTCTCGCATTCACTTGCCCCTTCGAACGATGCGAACCTTTCCGTGCGCGCCGTTTCGGGTACGCTTTTTTACGCTTTCCGATGATTGATTGAAATCACTCTTACGCGCACCTGCCTGCAGGGATAGCAATAATCAATCCGGAACGGCCGCCGCGAACGAATGCCACCGGCGAACGACGAGAACGCTGGTGCCGAACCGCTTGTGACGGCCTCGTCCGCGCCCGCAGTGCCGCCGTCGCCACCGCCTGTGGACGAGGGACCGTCGCCGTTTGTGCAAGAAGGTGTGCCGAGGAAGCATCTTCACGCCGCTTCTGTCACATTTCTCGACGGCACTAAGCACGTCTTCTACGTGCACGTAAGTCATCTTGCGATCACAGCGCATGCCTCTAACTTGCTGGAACTATTTAGCGAAATGCCGAAGCAGACATCCTGTACACGCTCGTGACAGACTTCCTGCAGCTGAATGAGAAGGACTACTTCGGGCTGGCCTTTTACGACGAACAAACCATCAGAGTACGTTGTCATAGGTTGTTCGAAGTTCAATTCACGGTCTTCGTTTTCAGCAATGGCTCTACAAGGACAAGAAGATCGTTAAGACGCTCAAAGGTACTGGGTCGCTATGGCGCCATATACCTATATGGAGGTTTTAGGGCGACCTTGGGAATTCACGTTCGAAGTCAAGTTCTATCCACCTGAGCCCTCGCAATTGGCTGATGACCTCACAAAGTACTTGTTGCATCTTCAGCTCAGGAACGACATCGTTACCGAGAAGTAAGTTTGGCGAGATTCAGACGCCAAACGCATCAACAGTTAATAAACAATCAACCACGCCTCTTAGGCTCCCAGCCACGTTCGCCACGCACGCTCTGCTTGGATCGTACATTGCTCAATCCGAGTTCGGCGACTACGTGCCCAACCTGGACGGCTACGACGCGTTCTTGCGGAATGCTCGAATCGCTCCGATCGTAACGTCGGACCTCAATGAGAAAGTCAGGGAACTTCACAGGCAGAACAAGTGAGATTCCTAACGTAACGTCCCATCGATACAGAACGATATTTCAGAGGGCAAACAGCTCAGGAGGCCGAACTTAACTACCTGAATACTTGCAAAAAGCTCAGCATGTACGGCGTCACTCTCTTCCCGGCCAAGGTACGTCTTGCGAATGTACACTAGGAACAAGCTGACATTGGCTTAACGTTTCCAGGACAACAAGGGCAAGTCCGTGCACATCGGGGTCAGTGCCCACGGAGTCAGCGTCTACAACGACCAGATCAGAATCCATCGGTTTGTCTGGCAGAGCATCATCAAGATCGCCTATCGACGCAATGTGTTCTCCATTCGTTTGAAAGCTGGCGAGGTGAGTAGGTTTAAACAAATGTGAACACTGCGGTAGCGACGGGTCTAGCCCGTAATTAAAGAAAACAGGTTGCCGGGGAACGTCACTCGGTAGTGACCTCTCGCATGAGTGCGCCTAATTCCCAACCAGCAGGAGGTGCGAATGTTGTCGTAAGCGCACTGTAAATTCTGAAATCGAGTTCGATTTTCACTCTTTCATTCAATTCTTTGCTGTTTTAGATTGAGAAGAAGGAAGCCACCGTTTCGTACAAGTTGGCCGACTACCCATCTGCAAAGCGGCTTTGGAAATGCGCCGTTGAACATCACACTTTCTTCAGGTAACGTTTCGATCTTATTTGCCTACGGCTTTGTCATAAGCATGAAAGGTTGCGCGCGGACAAGTGTGCACTATTCATGCCCATTTTTGCACTAGGGAATTGCTTGGCATTTAGGCTGATGCAGCCGGAAGATAAGCCCAAGAAGCACTTGTTGCGCTGGGGATCCGCCAGGTTCCGCTATCTCGGACGCACGCACTTCCAAACAACCATGGCCTCGCAGATGTTCGACAGTGCTACCGCATCGGAGCGTCCGCAGAGTGCTCGCGCAGTGTCACGTTCTGCTGATGACAGTATGGGAGTCTTTGTGGCATTGTTACATCTTTACTTTAGTCGCTGCCAAGGTCCACAAGGAACCGACGTCGCCACTGCACTACGTCGATGAGAACTCCAAAGAGGTCAGTGCACAGCTTCCGATCCCTATGTGGTCTGAAGAACCCCTGGTGACGTTTCCTTGTGGCGGATGGTTTTGACAAATGATTGGATTTTTTTAGCTGTTGGCGAAATTTTGACTTTGTGGGGTTCCCTAACCTGTGGCTGGCTCTTTCATTCTCGCTAACATTTTGATTGTCTAGTTGGTGAGCTCCCCGGAGAAGACCTACGACCTGTCCTCGTCCGGAAGCCCGAAGAAGAAGAAGTCGAAGCAAAAGCAGCTGCCGGTCGCCGCCGCAGACGAGGTTGGTGGCGCTTTTCTGCTGAGCCTAACGCTACCGCTGCTGTTGCAATTACCACCATCACCACTACTAGCGCCACAGCGTCCCGTTATTCCTCTTCTTCCTCTCAGAGCACATCGCGATGGCATGGCTCTACTTCTTCCACTTCTACTAGAGCAGCTGAGTACTATGTTGCCACCCCCACCACCTCCCACGGTGGCAACACTTCCTCACTCCTTGCCAGCAGCTCACCCAGTGACGTCGCTACCACCTCAGATGGCGCTTCGCCTTCTTCCGTCTATTCGCCTCGCGCAGTGGACGTTGTGTCACCGGTGACGCATGAATCATCGTCGTCTGCCGCACGTAACGGACGCACCTCCACGTCGTCGGGAAGTCAGCGAGTGCGCTTCCGCGATCAGACAGCGCACGCCGCCAGCCGGGCACGACGAAACCTCTTCGGCCGCCTGGGACGCAAAGAGAGCAACTCGCCCTACCTCGCGCCTTTACCTATCATCCGCAACGGTCAGCACAAACGGCCTACCTCCGCCCAAGGCGTCGTGTACCACAACGGCAGCCTTCACGACACCGACGACACGCGAGAGCAACGTCGCAAGCGTCATAAGCGCCTCAGTGACTGGCTTGGGGTTACGAAGAGGTACCCTACTCCAGTGTCCGCGCTACTGGCCGAGGACCAGAAGCTCGCGCTTTCGGACGAGATCGAGACGTACCCCATCCGATACTACTCCGCGATCTACCACTCGGGTCAGTCAACGCCGTATAGCAGCGTCTTTGAATCCGCGGCAGAATCTGATGTAGATGATGGTGCACCGGATTTGGCAGCTAACTACGCCTTTGCGAAGACAGAAATCTTCGAGCATGGACGCATGGAGAAGGCCACTGAACTGGACACGGAGCCACTGCTTATACACTGCAAACGGACACTTGTCGGTGGCCAATTGCAAACAGGCTCGAAGAGAAAGCGCTGGGATTCCGAAGACAATCTCTCCCAGCCGGGCAGCAAGCGGGTCGCTGTTCTCTACCTCAAGCAACGTTTGGAAGAAAGCGACGAGAAGGCAACACATCCTTTGAGCGAAGGCTATCCAGCTCTGACTGACGCTTACGTCGGCCCAGTGTCTGAGCTTCGCCCTGACGAAGAAATCGATGAAGAAACGCTTCCGACATCGCAGAGTCGACGAGCCGATGAAGCAATGGAAGCAATTGAAGCTGAGCGAGCAACTCGGGCAACCAAGGTCGTAAAGACACGCATTTTGCGTTTTACGTCGAAGACAACATTCTCAGAGGATGCAGCGAACCTGCCAGAAAAACTTCATGGTTACCCGTCACTGTCGGAGCCATACCGCGGTACGTACCTCATCGAGACGCTGGCCGAACAAATATCAGAAGCCCCTCTCCGGTCGGTAGTCAGCGTATATCACTCTGGTTTTATCACCCGTCACTACAAGGTCATAACCGAGATCCACGTGGGCCACGAAGAGCGTGACACGGAACCGTCCGTGTCATACGCCATCGGATCAACACCGCACGAAGGGCCAGTTGAAGCGCTAGAGCCAGTCGAAGAGCTACGCGCATCTTCGATTCGGGAACACTGCTTGGCGACAAGAGTCCCGCAAGTCGAATCGGAGTCCAGTGATGAGTCTACTCGCAGAACTGCCGATAAAGAATTGCTGAAGCATACGGCGAAATTGACGCTACGAAGTCCAAGGAAGGAAGAAGCGCAGCCAGCCGCACATGAGAGCGAAGCCATCGAGAGGCCGATGGCTCACATAAGGCCAGTGAAGGCTGAGAAGAAACGAGCAACTTTGTGGACCTCCAAGGAGCCGGCTATCAGCAAGGAAAGCGACTCCGATGCACTACATGAACCTAATCTGGCTGCCTATCGCAAGGATTCGATACCATACGACGGAGAACTCGAACGACTGGTGGCTGCGAATGAGCTTGAAACAGTCCCGCTTAAGTACCACGTCAGCATCTATCATCAGGGACTATCAGTCGAGAAGCCAAAAGGCTATCAGAAGGTGCTCGCTACGCTACACATTCGACGATCCTCTGCAGGTCGGGACTTCTTGCCGTCGTTCAAAAATGTCGGTGAGAAATCGCCCAAGATCTCCCCTGCTGGGAAGGAATTCCGAAAGGCATCTCGCCGGAGTACCAGCAGCCCGAAGACAAGCGTGAGTGCCGCAGAGTCACAGAACATACGACAGCTCAAGCGTATATCGAACTTCGAAAAGAAGGCATATATCACTGCGAAAACCGAAAGCGCCGCTCAGGAGCAGGCTCTCAGTGCCAGGGAGGACCAGAAGAAGTCGGAAGCGATTGGAAGTCAGACCTCCACGAGCTATTCGCACGTTGAAATTCACCGACGAGCCATCAAAAACTTCATCACGCACGAAGCAAAGCCAATGGTTACTGCATCCGAGGTTCAGAGATCGGAAGAACCACTGATGACAGGGCCTGAGGAATCTCATCCGCCGAGCGAAGGTGACCGAATACGCCAGACTGCAGTACTTCACATTAAATCGGAGCAGCGAGAGGAAACTGCCGAGGAGGCGTCGCCAGTGGAACTAACTGAGAAACATCAGCTGCCGGTGTCGGTCAAGGAAGAGGCTGTGTCAGAAGCAGCGACTGGTGTCGCTGAGACGAATCCTGGTGTCCCGACGCCATCTCCGTCTCGGCCAGACACATATCTGCGGATTCTGCGCATTTCGACAAAGTCGCCCTCACCGACAGCTGAAACCAGGCAAGTGTCGCCATTAGCAGAATCTGCGCCTGCTTATTTGGTCAGTCACTGGCCCCAGAAGACCGAGCCCTTCAGCGGCTACGTCGACTCGATCGATCGCATGGACGAATTGCATCAAGAACCTCTTCGATCTCACGTACAGGTATACCATTCCGGAAGGCCGACCATCACGGTATACCGAACTTACACCTACAAGGCTGCCGAGACGTCGCTTTCCGAGGAGAAGGTCGTTACCCACCCACCGAGTGCGGTATACGAAGGGGGCATGGATGCTCTGTCCTACAAGCCTGGATTGCCAACAGAGCCTCTTAAGCAGTATGTGCCTCACTATCGTCGAGCGTCTACTAAGCGATGGACGCAGCGGATCCGCAGACCGATTCTTGAAACGAGACGCGCTGTTGAACGACGTGCGGTTTCACGCCGTGCGCCGCGTCGCCTTAGCCGACAAGCGAATCTGGAAGTACACGTTAAGGACAGTGGCCCACCTTCGAAACGCAAGAGCAAGGCGATCATCTATCTGAGAGTGCAAGACGAGCCGGAAGCGTCAACCGATGAACTGGGTCAGAAGGAAGAAGTACCAGTGTCAATGCCACAGGAGGCATTGAAACAGGAGCTAATCGACTCGCATGAATCGCCAGGGCCAGTGTTGGTTAAGCCCGAGGGAACAAAGCAAAGGATTGCTACATTCCTTCGCGTGAAGCGCAAGCCAGTGGAGAGTAAGAAGGCGGACATCCGCACGGAAAGAACAGATGAGAGCGCACAGCTATCGAAGAAAACGGCGATCATTCACGTTAAATCGGAGCCTGTTGAACCGGAAATCGAAACGCTACGAGCGGAGGCACCTGCGGAAGCGCAAGACTCGGCAGAGATTACTAAGACGACAGCCGTTCTTCACGTTAAGGCCGAGACACCGCCAGAGGCTGCTGAAACTACAGACCAGTTTGAAGTCACAGCTTCCGAGCAAGCCGGAAATGTAGAAGCCGTCGAAGTCCAGCAACTGAAAATAGCGCAAGAGCTCGTAGAAGCACCGCTGGAGCGAGTGGCTGTCAAGCAGGAAATAACGGAGGAACCGGAGCAGCGCGAGACGCCAGTACGAACCGCAGTCATCCAAGTGAAATCCCCACCTGAAATGCGCGAGCAAGTGTACGACGCTCAGATCGAGATGAAGCACGAACTGATCGATGAAGAATATCGGCAGGAGACTACGACAACTAAGCTGACTCTCACTGAAGTCAAGTCTGCGGAAAGCACTCCGGAACCGGACGTAGAGCAATCGTCTACCTCCAAGATAACCGCCGTCGTGCACGCGCAGAAAAAGGGAAAGAAGCGCAAAGGAAAATCGAAGGGCAAACAGGCCGCCGCAGAGAAGCATCCGGTTGAACCTGCGCCTTCGCCAGTGACAACCGAAATATTGGCTCGCACAGCAGAGGTCGAGGCAGAACCACTATTGCCCGTTGTCTCCGACGACATCGGGCCAGAGGCGTCGGCAGTAAGCGACGATCAGTGGGAGGTCCCAGGAACTGTGAACGACGCTGCGCAGCCTCTCATCGAGTGGAGTGCAACTCCTGACTGGGACTCGCAACGCGAAGAAGGCTCGCCCAAGAAAACCGTCATTCTTCACTTACGCAATCGCGAAGCATCCCCATTAGCCGAGGAGCCAGCTTCTAAGCCGAAAGCAACGAAGCCAGCTCCGAAACAGCGATGTCCATTCGACGCTGAGCCGTACGCAGGTCCTCTGGAAAATATCGCACGCGTGCCAGAAGTTGAGTCGGTCAGGTTCGTCACGACGCACATATGGCTATCGGACGATACAACGAAACCATCTGCAGTGCTTGTGGAGGATAACTGGGAGATTCCCAATGAGCAGGAACGCGTTGATGTCCCTGAGGAGTGGGATGCCTCACCTGAATGGACTGCTCCAACACAAGAAGTGCGCAAAGAAGGAACTAAATCGACTGCCCGATTACTAGTGCGCCATCGAGAGTCCGAGAAAGTAGCAAAGACGCAAGACGGCCCACCAAGTTCGTTAGTGAAGCATAAGCGAACGGTGTTACTCGCTGTGAAGGGATACCCTCATGCCACCCTTCCCTACGACGGCGCTTTGGAATCGCTCTCGACTTCTTCGGAAATGGAGCCAGTACCTTATGAGAGCCTGCGTCCGCAACAGGAGAGTACAAAGCCCGTGATTTCCGACGAGGGATGGCATACTCCGGAAGAATCAGCCCAACCAGCGTTGCCAGCTGAGTGGGAGAACGCTCCAAATTGGGAATCTGCACGTCAAGAACAGCCAGCCGAGACTGCTTCGAAAGCAAAACTGGTAGCACGTCTTCATCTAAGAACCGTCGAATCGAGCCCTGTACGGAAGGTCAAACAGAAACGTCAGTCAATGAAGCGCACGGCCCATTACCCAGTGACTACCGAGCCGCTTAGCGGACATGTGCATGCGATCTCGCCGACGCCTGAATTGGAACCCATGGAACCGGTCCTCGAAACGGCACTCCTGCAAGCGACGGTTTCTGCCGAAGGATGGCAAACTCCGGAGGAATCTACGCAACCGCCGCATCAACCTGAATGGGATCGTGCCCCTGAATGGGATTCCGCGAATCAAGAAGCGACTGTACCGTCGTCACAAGCTAAATTGGTTGCTCATCTGCACCTGAGAACCGTCGAATCCGTGTCACCAACACGTGAACTGGCGCCTGAAGAGCCGGCCCGCGAGACGACACTCATTCGAGCGGTGGTCTCTGCCGAAGGATGGCAAACGCCGGAGGAACCAGCACAACCGGCGCCTCCTACAACATGGGACCATGCACCTGAGTGGGATGCTTCGCGCCCAGAAGAGTTGACTGAACCGGTGTCCAGAGTAAAGCGGGTGGCTCATCTACACCTGAGATCGGTCGAATCTGTGTCAGCAAAGAAGGAAGCACCAGTTCTGCTAACTACCCGAAAGATCGAAGGAGCGCACGACGCAGTACCCGGTCATTACCGAGCCGTATACGGGACCGGTAGACTACATATCACCGACTCCCGACTTCGAACCGACAGAACCGGTCTGGGCTGCAACATCCTTGCAATGCGCTTCGAAGGTTATTCTCGATGACGAATGGGACCAGCCACAGACGTCGGGTGAGCAACAGCTACCGGACGTACATCCAGACTGGAATGAAGTGCCACAGTGGACCGTTGAAGAAGTCGGAGCCGAACAGTCCTACAAGAATAAGCTCATTGCTCGGTTGCATCTCCGAGAACACAAAGTCATAAAGACAGACGAAGGCTTAAACCAGACGGCAACGGCCGTAGTGTCGCGGTACCCGGTCGACGAAGAACCCTTCCAAGGGCCAGTGCATGAGCTTGTGTCATCGCCCGAAATGGAAGAAGCCGCGTTCGCTTGTTGGCCCGTAAAGCCGGAAGACTTTAAGCGCCATGGAATCGCACTGGACGAAACACACTGGGCAATGCCGCAACACACCATTGAGTCGGAGCAGCGAGTGCTGCCGCCGGAGTGGCATGAGACTCCTGAATGGAAAGCAGAAGCAGACGTGTTCAACAAGGCAACAGCTCGGCTATACCTTCGTCAGCACGTTGTGTCAGAAGAGGAAAAGAAGCCAGCAAAGGTGAAGAAGCCAGGCAGAGTTGAGGGCTATGCGTTCGTCACGGACTCATATACGGGCCCATTGGAGGTCACGGACCTGGCGTCGGAACTTGATCCCGCACCGCTTCTTTCACGTCCAGCTCTAGCTCAACGTAGCAGCGACGAATGGGCTTGTCCGATAGCGCCAGCTCCGAAATGTAGCAAGTCTCAAGACGAAGCAGTCACAAGAGAACTGACGAAGAACAAGCTACGGGCCCGTCTACACCTCCGTCAAACGGAAGCTGTGCCGGAATCGACCAAAGCGTCAAAACGGAAGTCAGTGGAACGCACTGCACAGTATCCCGTGCTGACTGACCCATACGTGGGTACTTTGGAGCTAACGACATTCACTGCTGAACTCGAGTCCTTGCCTCTTCTTTCGCGGCCCCAGTACATTGCCGGAGAGCTCAGTGAGTGGACACTAACGGCGAAACCGGAGCAAGTTGATGCCAATGACGTACCACCAGAATGGAATTCGTCACCTGCTTGGAACGAGGCGCAGGATGTTACGGTAGCTCAAGCGGAAGTGTTTACGAGTGAAAGGCCAAAGAACAAACTGCTCGCGCGTCTGCACATTCGTCGTACTGAGGAAGTGTCCGACCCGGAGTCAAAGACGAAACGACAGTCACTGAACCGTGCTGCCCAGTATGAATTCGTCACTGACGCATATGCGGGCCCTGTGGAGGTCACGGCACTGACAACGGAAGTCGAGCACGTTCCGCTCGTTTCACAGCCTCGGGAAAACGTTATTGACTCCAAAGAATGGTCGCAGCCGCTGAAATCGGATGAAGGCGCTACGAAGGACTTACCGTCAGAATGGAATGTCTCACCCGAGTGGGATGAAGCTCAAGAAGTCAAGGTCGAAGCAGAACCTGAACCGAGCATGACGACGGCCCACTTGTATCTGCGCCAAGAACGTGAGGCCGAGGCGGCCGAGCCCGACACAAAGCGGAAGTCAAAGGACGCGACATCGCGGTATCCTTCCACTGAGCCTTTCGAAGGCCCATTGTCCGTCATAGCGCCGCTCCCGGAGCTTGAGCCATCAGCACTCATGCTAGAACCACGACCAGCAGTTGTGCTCGATGTCTCGCAATGGGCCGTTCCATCGGAACCAATTGAAATCGCGATGCAGGAGCTCCCGCCGGAGTGGAATGTCACTCCGGAATGGAACATCAAAGAGGAAGTGCTTGAGCCGGAGGAATACCGGACCAAGACGACAGCGGTATTGAATCTCAAGGCGGAGGAGACGCGCGAAGAAGCCCTAGTGAAGGAGGAGGTCGAAAAGCAGAAGCAGTCGGAATATCCCGTCATCGCAGAGCCGTACGCTGGACCAATTGACGTCCTAGCACCAGTGATCGAGATCGAGACAGTGACAATGGATATGTGGACATCACAACGGCAAAGCCTTCCATCTTCAGTTGTTGCGGTGGACGAGCACTGGGAGACACCTCTTGCGATCAGCCAAAGCCCTCCAATCGAATGGAACAAGAAGCCTGAATGGGACGTGCCGCGGGATGAAGAGGCTCACCAAGCGCAGGCTGACGCTAGAAAGTGCAAGGCGGTCCTGTACTTGAAACCGCGCGAGGTAGAACCACCGGTGAAACAGGAGATCAAAAAGCCGAAGAAGGTCACTACAACGACTGCTCAAGAAACACCTTTTAAGCTGACGGCTCGCATCGTTGTACGGGAACGCCATGAAGGAGAGGAAACAGTCGAGGAGCTTAAGCTCGAGCTTTATCCGTCGCCTACTGCTTTTGAAGGCGCACCTGAGGCCCTGTCACTCTCAGCTGAGTTCGAGTCGTCCACATGGGGTGCAGAGCAGAAGCCATCTACGTTCTCAAACACTCTGCTCTCAAGGATGTCTCAAAGCAGAATGGTAGTGGTGCGGACGTTTACGATGCCAAAGCAGCAGGCCGCCAAATCTTCAACATCGGCACCGCCCTTGCAGAAGGCCACCTGTGCTGCAAAGACGGAGCCTTACGGCGGTCCTGTTTATTTCTTGGATTACTCCAGCGATCTGCCAGCCGAAGAAGTGCTACTGCAAGTGAAGAACGAACCGGAAGAAGCTGATGAATGGGCAACTCCGTCTTCATCACGTTGGGAAGTGGCTCGCGACGAACCTGATTCGAAGCCAGTAGGTGTCGACAGTGAAAACCAAGGCAATATTGCACCTTAAGCCGCACAAGAGGGACGAGACTGATGAAGCAACCCTTAGCGCCAAAGTGATCAAGAGCCAGCTAGAGGTCAAAGCGGAGGCAGTGACGGCTGAACTGACGACGGACGAGACAAAAACGGAGGAATCGCTTCGACTGAGGCTGAAGAAGGCTACGTTACCAGATGTCGCGATGTCGAGTTCGACCAAGGCGTCACATTCCAAGAAGACAGTGCTCACTCATTACCCGGTGAAGGCAGAGCCTTACGACGGCTTTTTGTACAGTGTTGCGCCTTCTGAGCAGCTTGTCGACACGCCGCTACCGCTACTATGCGATGTACCCCAAAGTAGACTTCCGCCACCGGAGATCGTCATCCGGCCGCCGACTTCCGACACGCAACGCGCAGAGACGACGCAAGACAGAGTTGTAACAACAGCAGTCTTGCATGTAAGAAGCGAATCGTCGGATGCTTCCCAGGCGGATCTCACGCAGCATCCGCAATCTACGTGTGAGTACAATGGCGAGCTCGGGACACTGGCGTTTAAACGCGATATCGATTCCACAGATTTCGATGAGTCAGTACGCAGAGATGTGCTTCCTGAACCGACTCTGCCGAGCACGTCAAAGGCCACTACAATGCACGAGTCGTGGCTCGAGTCCGTTAGGTCACGCTTTCTTCGTCGCTCAGTTACCCATGAAGGGTCTTCGAAGACACGTAGCCACTTGGAGGAGAAGCACACCGGTTACTCCTTTGTCTGCGCCGCTCGACGGCAGGATGATGCGAGCCGGGTGACGAAGACATTCGCCACGGATGCCAGCATCTTCACCACCAGTGATCATCCTGTGACTGACGTGAGCATGGACGTCGTGCTGCAGAAGGAGCGCCAAGTGGTCTTTGAGTGCGAAGTGTTCCTATCCGCGAAGACCCGTTACTTCTCGCCTATTTTTGGACGCAAGCGAGGACCGGCATTCTTGCCGAAATCCCTGCTGGAGGACGTCGCCGCCGAGACCGAGTTCGCGGCTCGCGAGCCCCGGGGAATTGGCGAGCGACGGGCGCGCGAAGTCGCTGATGTGAGGCTAAGCGCAAGAGCAAAGAACGCCTCAAAGGCGGGAACCAAGCTGAAAGGACCTGACGAAACGCGAGCCGAGAGCCGCGAACGAGTCGAATCGCTTTTGCTCCCAGCCATTCCAACCTCCTCCGGGTCGAAAGAAGCATCCTCGTTGAATTTCGACTACACGCCATCCACCTCCTCCATGGACAATCGTACCGAGTCGCAGAAGCAGACGGAGGCGAACGGTGCGGGTGCAGCCGAGGCCGAGCATCCGTCCTTCCTGACGTCCATCAAACGACGCCTCTCACAGGTGCTTACCTATTCGGTGTAGTCATGTGGATCACCTCGTTTGCCGTTCTTTGTTCCTTGCGTTTCCTAATTTGCCACTCTTTTGCATGGCATTCACCTGCTGGGACATCATCTCGACCATCAAACTGGGAAACTGAAGCAAAAACCGGGCTTAACTTTAGAAGAATGGATTTGGGACTGATTTTGTTCAAGAGCATCCGACGGCTTTGCCTATTCACACTCTTTGCTTTGCCGACCATCGAACTTGGCTGCTCCAAGTAGGCCTGTCTATCGCAGTGCAAACACTCTTTACTTTTGAGAGCTATCAAGTAACGAAATTGAAGAACTTTTGACTTTCCAACCTCCTGTCGGCTTTGACGCTTCGTGAAGTGAGCTTACTTTCTCGCCCTTAATTCTGTCCTTTCGTGCTTGTTCTGTCGTTGTTTTGGTCTTCGAGGTTGTGAAACTCGTTGAGCGTTACTGCTACGATTGTGTTGATGTGGTGCTTTCGATACGTGCAAAGGCCAAGTGCTTGCTGCATTTGCGCAATTTCAGCACATCGGCAAGGAGAAGAAGGAGAAGAAACGTGACAAGAAGGAGAAGAAGGATAAGAAAGACAAGAAGAAGAAGGACAAGAAGAAGAAGAAGAAGGGCAAGGACGTGAGCAGCTCGTCCTCTTCGTCTTCGGATGCGTCGGACGTGGAGGTCGAAGAGCGACATATCGAAGTGGCTGCGCCAGTTCACGAGGTAAGCACATTCTTCACTTGGTTGTACGGCCAGCAAATTTCGGGCTTAAATATGCCACAGCAAAGAAACTTTCTTCTTTGCGACACGTGACTGATCAAAAGACTGGTACCCCTAAGGTGTATTCTCTTTCGGCGACACTCCAATGCGGATGGGCTCTGAAGGGTTTTATCTTTGTTTTCGTTTGCGCGACACCAATTTACCAGCCCTCATTACGCGTTTGGATAGCGTCGGTCGCGCGGGTCACGCCCTCCGTTTCACTTTTTGCAGTAATCCGGCGAAAACGTGTTTCATTATGTCACAGCGGATTTCCTAGCCCTTTCGGATCTGATAAGGAATTCTGACGAAAGGCTGGTTATCGAAATCCCTTAGGATGTGATTTTGGAAAGCTTGAGAACAATCCTTCCCTTTTTGTTCAATGCCCTCCCTCCGCTAAAAAAACCAAACCCCGTGCCTGTCATGGATTGCACTTCGGCTTTGAGAACTAACATAACTAACCACGATAACCTAACCCATGCCGAGTTACACTTATGTTTGGTGGCGGTACTCACCCATTGTTAAACCAGGAGGAGCGAAGGAAGCTGACTGCGCATATTCTAACCACCGCACCGATCGAAACGCCGCTGGAGTCGCCAGATGATGCTGAAGGCAAGGAGAATGTCGAGCGAAGCGCCGGACCGTACACTCCGCCGCTCGAAGCGAGGCACGGCCCGGTGATCCGCGAGGAGAAGGTGGAGCAGGTCTATCGCATCGTCGGCACTGGCAAGAACGTCCCGAAGATCGACCCGAAAGATCCGGTCTGTTTCATGTTTGCTTTCTAAGGTTGACGTTGACGCACTAACCATCGCATTTGCTCGAGATTCCCACTTGCCTAATCCCGTTTTTGGCACGTTATCCTGCAATCCGCAAGTACTTCACCAAATGCGATTTGTGCCGGGTGCACACTGTGCAGTAGCGTTCTTCGACCCAATGCGTCCAAATTGCTTTGTCGAGTCTAAATTAATCCCTGGTGGGCGTATAAAACGCGGCCCTGCAACGCAAAAGAGACCATTACGACTGAAAGATAACGCAGCCTTTTGCATCTTGCGTTTGTTAGTGAAGGACAATGAACATATCTCTGCTTCAGTCACTGGATAAGGTGGTGGCGAGTCTCGAACGGAATGGAGAAGCCCCGCTGACGGTAAAGATGGCAGAGAAGCACGTAGTGGTGCGCGAAAAGGCACCTGTACCAACTGAGATTAGGGCAAGTCAAGACCATTGTCGGCTGCTTTCAACGCTTCAGTCATCGCTTGTGTGTCAGCTTCTGCTTTCCTTAATTTTCTGTGAGGCTTCGGATCATAGTAATGCGACAAGCTACGGGTACAGAAGCATACGTCTTGAAAAAAGTCGTTATAACGCAATCTTTCGCGAGTGGCACTGTCGGCGTATTCCCGCTCATTCTCCTGAATTAGTCGAGTCACGGCTGTTTTGTTTAGGAAGCGTCGCTTCCGCATACAACTGTTCACACGTGGCACGAAACCTCCGCTGGCCCTGAGACGGTCACCACCGAAGTCGATGAGCACGGCAATACCATAATGTAAGTCTGAAGTGCGCAACTGTTTGATTCATGCATTGTTTTAGCCGAACTGTGAAGTCGCAGCAAGTGAAGCACACCATCCAGAAGCAGTCCTATCAGACCTACGAAGTGGACGAGAACAATCCGACTGTGAGTGCCTAAGCTAAATTTTAGTCGACTGCTTAACTTCCTGCTTTCATTTGACCTTTCCTGACCAATATTTTAGGCTATCGGAACGGTGGAGCGAAGTCACGAAATCCTGACGCCCATCGGCGAAAAGGCTTCATCACGATCTCCGGTCCTTGAGACGCACACGCGAACGGTAGCCTATGAGAATGGCGACGACTACCTCAATGCGAACGCGTCCGACGTGCCCGGGGAACTCATCTCGTCCAAGGCCGTCACGACCGGCAATCGCACCGTCGAGACATTGACCGTAAGAGTGGTGTCTCATTGTCGCTACTTTTATTGGCGTTTTAGTACAAGATCGAGAAGGATGGCGTGATCGAGACTCGCGTCGAGCACCGCGTTACCATTCACGGCGGTGACGACATCGACCACGACGCCGAGCTGAGCCGCGCCATTCTCGAGGCCACAAAGGTAGCATTGAAACGAAAGTCTTTGAGAGGCTCATAAGTTCTCTTACAGATGAACCCCGAAATGACGGTGGAGAAGATCGAAGTGAAGCAGGAGACCCAAGGATAAGGAGAGCGAGCCGGCCGTCGTTTCAACCAAGCAGCTGCTTACAGTCTAGGCTCTAACTCCCGTCTTGTTTCCCCTTAGATAGAGCGGCGTCCCATCCTCGTTTCATTACGCTCGTTATTCATTATTGTTTACGCCAATTGAATTTTCAACGCCAACGACCCGTATGCTATGATCCTGCGAACCGTGAACTGCCTCGTGTGGCCCTAACATGTTGCTCCCTCAACCCATCGCTCCCACTTCCCGGCAGTTCTCAGCGACTTCTTTCGGGCTATCGCTTTCTCGTCCCCATTTTCAGCAAGGCTTCAGCCCTGCTCGTAGCGTTGCAACTTGCGTAGTATGCATGCGGCTCTTTGTTCTCGAATGCCCGGTAGTACCTTAACCTGTTGTTTCTCCTAACGTTTCTCGTGCCGTCTACGAACTCTGTCAGTCTCTCCTATACAATTCAAGTTCTTCGTTGTCTGTATTTGTGCATAACCGCAACAAGCATAAGTCACTCACTGTCAGGCACGCATCGCTGCGCTGCGATTCCAGTTGGAAGACAACTCAATTGGTGTAAAAACAGAAGCATGGTATAGTCGTGGACCAAAAACGCATTTTCTTCTTCATCCGGAGCATGGACAAAGTTCACAAAATTTACGCATAATTTCCACTACAAATTAGAAGGCACTACCCTGCAAGGGCTACCGTTGAGGCGAATATGGCAAAGCCAATGAAAGCCGACAGGAATTTGACTAGCAACCCTTCTCCATTGGACTTCTCAGGGGCAAGCATCTAAAGCTTAACCGTAGGGTAACATTTTGAAAATTACTCACTTCGAAAAAGGAGATGTACATGAAGGTCCCTATCGATGCGCCTATCAACACCAGCGAGACTTTGGTCTTCAAGACTGCGTTCATGTCGGATGCCTAAACTGACCAGTTGCAGATGTAAGCAGCTTTATGTCCCAAATACCTACCTGTAGAAGCATGCCGAATACAGCAAACACAGGCGAGGTTAATGCGAAGACGCTGACGAGTCCAGCCACAAGCAGGACGTTGTTAGGATGGCAGTTGATGAGGCGCAGCCCCACGCTGAAGGCAACCACTGATTTATGTGCGGAAATTGCAAGAAAAAGTGATACAATTGCCAACTGCGTGGGCTGAAACACGGGTAAAGTCATGGTGCGTACACGATCTAACACGTACCTGAATTCCGAATGCGAACCCTTCTACTGCAGCATGGAACACAAGCGCCAAGACGAAGGTGCCCGATCGAAAGGCAAGCCGGACGTTCGCTTCTCTCTGCGAAATTTCAGCTGCCGCCACGTGTTCTCTGCCGTGAATCTCGCTACAAGTTTACGCTAGACGGCTTGTAAAGGTTTTTCAATGAGCGTACCATTCTACCTCAGCGTTGACGCTACGCGATCGTCGGTTTCGAGAAGGAATTATGGCGGGTATCCTTGGCGACTCCGGTCGCGCATCTTCTTCCTTGGATTGTCCAAAGGCCTTTTCACTAAATCAGTGTCACTACCGTCACATTCTTTAAGCATGCAAGCCAACCTTCCAGCCTCGATTAAGAAGACGGTAAAGAAGCCGAGGAGAGCGATGAGTTCGACCACCGGGTAATTCGTTTGCCAAGCGCCAAGACTCTGGACCTTTCTGAGCGCGTTGCTAAAACGAGCACTTGCCATGGCGAACCCCATTGGCCCCTATTCGATTCGAACGAGGCGTCTAAAACCTACTGTGCGTCAGGTAGCAGGTCCAAAAATATAACTGCAAGAAAGACGCCTCCGGCGAAGCACGTAAGCGATGAGATGAACACGGACGGCCATGTGAGGGCACCTGAGTTCGGGCGCAGAAGCGACTGTCGCTTCTTGTCTTCGAGGTAACGGTACACCTACAAGCATGTTAAAGCGTTCTACTAGCAAGATTGTAGGAAACCTTGATTGGCGCTAGCCCGCATGCAAGCGACGCAATCAGAAATATGGAAATTAGCAGGATTTTTAGCTGAAGAGTGTCCATCGAGAAGTGACCCTTATGTGGCCACCTGCGCACCAGGTCTGCCCTTATACGTGGCGGTGGGTACCCGCTTAACAAAGGGGAACCGCATCGGTCTGGCTGCTATCACGAGTCCACTTTCTTATCTCCATGAAAAATTGTCGTGTACATGACTGCAATCGACTGCTTGGGTGACCGTGACAGCGTAAGCGCTGATATCAGCGGTTTGAGAACGGTATGAGGACGTAAATATAAAAGGCGGTTGAAGCCACCGTCATAGACATCATCGAATTGAATCATAGCCCCGGAAGTGGCTTGGAACCGCAACATGCGGAATCATAACCCAATTTCGATTTGACTGCGATAACGGTGCAACTGAACCCTCATGCTGCGGCGATATGAAGATGTGTTCAAGGCAAAATGAGTGAAAGGCATGAAGTCTAACGTAGTAAGCATTGCTTCTTTACGCTGCAGCATACGCCTAACGACACTTTTCTATCTAAAATGGCTACTATGGTATGTCACATCAAGCTGAGTGCTTGCAAATGCTCTGACACTCCATGCCCGCTCCAGGAAACAGTACGAGGATCGTCTGAAGCGGCATCTAAGTTTATTTTGCTTTTATTATTATAAATTTCAATCCTTTGTTGGAAATCCCATACCACTCAATTTTCTTGCGCTAGTGGCTCTGAAGCCAACTGTCACTCGAACTTTGCCACGTCCTGACGGAATAGTTGTTCCCAAAACTACGTTCCACTATCGATTGCGCACATAACGAATGCGTCGATGGTGTTTCTGTCCGCCCAGTTGCGGCGTCACCGAGGTTGTTTACGACTTGGCGCGGACTCGCTTCCAATGCCCCTCTTCTGGCGCACGCACGCCTTCCTCCCTCTGTTATTGTTTGTTATGCCTGGGCTGCACTCTAATTATTGTTTGGTCTTATACGCGAGCTTCGCCATCCAGCGCGCTCTCTCCCAAGTTTCTTGAATGTCTTTCAGTCCTTTTATTTTGAGACTACCTTCCTGACGAACAATCGGTACTCCGGATGGTAGTAAAGCGTATACGTATGCTGTCGTGCGAGTTCATTCGACTTATTTCATTCTCATCTTACTCGACTTAAATGCTTTGGCATTTAGAGACCCATCAAACGCAATGGCATACAATCGAAAGGATGAAATTCGACGGCACGATTCCATGTTCACGGTACGTCGACGATGCAAGTTGAGCTTAGTACACGTACGCGACAATGTTTCAGGCGGCTTTCGTGGCTAGCTGGTTGGTCAATCTGGCACTCTGCGTTCTAGTCCTCTTCGTTCTCATCAACGCTTTTGTAGCGCCAGTCACTCCCGAGTTCGGCACAACCACATCCATGTGCATCTTCGTGCTGCTCTTCGGTCTTTTCACCGCTTCGATACTCGTGTACCGAGCATCGAAGAGCTACGTCGTCGCGGTTCTTACCATAGTCTTTGCGGTAAGCAGCTAACTTTGCCCGTCCTCCGCGAAGTTTAAAAAGTTTAGGTGGGTCAGTTCCTCTGCGCGCTACTTACCGCAATTACGCTGTTCTCCAACGACTACATCGTGGAAGCCGTTCGCTTCCGAGACGATCCTGTTCTCTGGGTTGAAAGTATGTTCGGCATTATTGCTATCTGACTTGCAGTTTCTCTGATAATAACTTTAGACGTGTCCTAGTACCATAATGTGCGCTACAGATTAAACTTGGCATTCCAGGGCACCGATGGCTTCCGATCGCCTTCCTCGTGGCGTTCCTGCCTGTCTTCATCATCCAAATCTTCAACGTGAACCGATACGCGAATCTCTGGGGCCAAACCGGCGACCCTGCGGTGGACCATCTGCGGAAGGCCGAAACGGAGGCGGAACACACGGAAACTACTCGCATTGCTTAAGGTTTCCGAGCATCTCGAATGTACATACTCTTGCACCTTGTTTCTTTGCTTCCAGTATAAACGCTGCAATCATTGTTGCAAAATTGATTGCGGGTGAACCCTAAGAGGCTTCTTCATTGCTCATTCGAGGAACGTGAGTACTCAGTAGGACTTTTCAAGCCGTGTTTGCACTAGAATATTACAAGTGGTACTTCATGTTCGCAGAATATTTACAACATCATGTTTGGTAATAAGTCACTAAAGTATAGCCGTTCCGTCCGCTGTACCGAGACGCAATGGGGCATACAGTTCGTAAAGGTTGAGGCTTTCAGCGAACGACGTCCGAATGCTCCACTCTAACGAAGTCTCAGCGCCAATGGATGTAGCCTAATGTGCCCTGCAGTTCTTAGCGAAGCCAAACCCTTCTGGTCTTAGTACGCTAACTTGTTCTCAGAAATGCACGTAGCTATCGGCAATGTAATTTGGTACTTTGTCGACCTCTGGACCTAGACGCTAAATTCTCCGACGGCTTTGACGGGATTAGCTCAAAGGTCGTGCCATAGCTGGTACGGTGGTCGCATTTCGACAAATTTTTGTTTCTGGTAGACTCCGTGTCGCCACATAGCGGAATTCTTTATCCGTGCGACTTAAAGGATAATTAAAACACCAAGGGAGCAGGTCAATCAAAGGAGAATATGCGCAGTAAACGAACGGTGTCTGGAAAATTACCCGTACCACATTTTAAGGTCCAAAACAAAGCTAGAAAAAGAAAAGTGGACAAAACTATATAAGGTTCAGCTGAGTGAGCTTAGTCAGAAGGGTCTTATTTGACGTCGCAGCGTGTGGTCTAATACGATGCACGGATATGGAGCTGGAGGACGGTTCAGCGACCATGTCACAGTTCATCGGTGAGAAGAAGCAGTTCCTGTCGTACGTGCGCGTCACTGCAGGTGCCTTTGCTGGTTCCGTCTTGGCGGGACTGTCGCGCACAGATCTACAAGAACAAAGTGAGCTTAGCCCGATGCCTTAGCCTGGTTTGGACGCAGTCAATGACAACATTCGGTGTTCAAAACCCTGTCCAAGAACCTACCTCAATGGAATATGGCCACGAGCATGGCGGAGAGGCTTTTCCAGCTGGTTCAGGACGTCCGATCGCGCTACACTTGTAGGCATCGCATTACCAAGGTTGGCCTGGAATACCACAACCATCACTACTACTATAGTCAGTGACGTTCTGAAGGTTGTTGGTCGCATGATCAGCGTGATTGAGACGTCTAAAGGCAGATGATTTTTACTGAGAGCTCTTTGGGTTCTTGACAAGTCTAGGCAAGCCCGCGGAGATATACCAGAATGAGTGCGCGTCAAGCGCAAGCAAGATTAGGTGCTTTAAACACTCAAAGCAATTGACATGCCTGGGACATGCTGGGTAATTTCTTCCTGGGTAATTCATAGCCCAAATCAGTGTAGATGGAGTACTTGTTCTGGATGTCCTGCGGCCGTTTCGGTCAGGACAGGCGTGACATTTATAGTCACAGAAAAGACATCCGTTTGTCGTTCCTCAGGCCTAACATTGCGGATGCGGTTGAGTACATAAGGTCAGCAGAGGGTTAATGACCGTTCTTCCAGGGTCAAGATTGTCTAAAGCCCTAAAGCAACTTGAAATAACTTAGTAACATGTAGCGTTCCAAGAACAAACCTAGTTGCTTTAGCCATGAAGATCTTGTCAGGAGTCTAAAGTTCGGACCGTGCTTAAATACTGTCTGCAAAACAGAGAACAAGACCACCGGAAGCTCGCGAGTGGGAAACGCTATAAGCGTCACAATTAAGATTAAGCAGCCCAAATCTACCATTTACGTACGCGCATTGTGGAACAGCCACGACTAATTATGTCCGACTTCGACACTGTTTTAGCTCGAACACATCCTTGGTCAAGGTTCACCATTAACTAAAGCTACGGTACAGACGGTTCTGGTGGACTTTTGAGTGAAGCTCTTCCTTTAGGTACTTCTGGGATGCCATTTAGTGTGGGACGTTCATCGACGCCTCCACTCTATGCCTCTAAGAAAAGTGGCATTAATGTAATCGCATCTCGCATCAAGCCAATAGTCAAGTGTCTGCTTGCATAGGCTAAAAGTCCTGGGGAGCAGAGATTAGGAACCGTGTAAGGTAAAGGACACCGTTCATGCCCCACGTAGACGGGGGAAAAGCGAAGTACCGTCGTGACGGTACCGTACGATAGTGCATGCACAACGGTCGGTACGAACTTTATTGGTGCTGGGTCACAAAATTAGATTCGGGAGTACCCTAATCCAGGAAGCATATACTATGTCGTTGTAAAAATCGCATGGATCCATACAGTTCACCATACGAATTGCTGGTCAATCAGCTTCAATAACAGGCAGCTAAGACGCTCAAAGTGTGGTTCTCTTTTTGCTGGACTTCCTGTTTGACATTCTGCCTAAGGTCTAAATATCATTGCTTTATGGAGTCCTCATTTATATATTTAAGCTCAATAACAGCGGTGTGAAGCCTTAGCAGGTCACAAAGCAACAGCAAATTCCGGAAACGGACTACCTGGGGGCGGAAAGTAAACACTTCTCGTTACGCAGATTGCCCAGCCAGTACACCTACTGCTTACACTTGTTTCTTCTAAGTAGGCAGTTATGGGAGGCACGGCCTGGCACGACTTGTTGCAGACCCTAGTCTACGCCTGAAAGGGCAAACAAGTACGTGATCAACGTAGGCTTCAAAAGACTGACGTTGCTGTGCACTCAAAGATTTTCTGCAAAGCACCGAATATTCAAACTGATCGTCGTTTGGCCCAAGAAATTACGGAAAGAACCAGCAGCCCTTTCAGGCTGCCCAGAAGAGCTGAACAGTTATGCTGGGCCTTTCTACTAGCTCGTCTCGTACACTGTCCCGGACCTTTCAGTGCATGAATGGTACTCAAGACCTTTGAATTTAACTTATTGGTTGTCAAACGATATTCCTCGTAGTTTGACTCGGTAGAGAAAAAGAGCGTTAATTTGCCTTTCCCGGGTCTTGGTTGTTTTGGATATCGGGGCTGCACGCTGAGAGCGCATACTCTCTCGTATCCTCGAGCTGTTCTTTAAACACTCGCATTCACAGATTTCGCAATGGGGAGTTTGCTCGACGCATTTCTAGCATAACTTTCCGTCCGCTCCTTTTAAAAGTATGGTCCTGGTCCCTAAAAAGGTTGTCGTCTTCCTGATATTATTCTTTCCAGTACCATACCTAAATACCGGTTTTCGTTGGGTTTGATTCGTTAAAGCTAACCCTTCAGACGGATAATACGCCTACGTAGCTAGTAAGGGCTTCGACGAAACCCCTTATTTTTCACCTTTGATTATCTGCGTAGTAGTTTGTAAATTTTGCTCGTCGTTGATAACGATACAAGGCGGCGATTCCAGCAATACTCCGAAGGGTCATCCACATTCTGGACTTTTCCTAATGACTAGGTGCTTTAGTGCAGCCACGACGGACACTCAGATGGACGTCTGGTACAGAGAAAGGACGGTTTAGAGAATATCCAGAAGAACAGGCTTTTCAGGTTCTTTCATAATGACGTGGATAATTACTGAACGTTGTAGTACGAAGTTTCTACTTGATGTCTTTCTAGCAACACGCAATGGCTGCAAGACGGCAAGGATTTGGTGTGCATGCCGCTTTTGGTTTCGCGACGTCGAGCAACTCAAACAGAGGCAGTGCCCGCAGACAAGCCCACTCTGGCTTTGGACGTACAACTCCTCCCGGATTCCCGTTCAGTCGAGCCGCCCGGCCTGGTGACAAGCGTTCTCTGAGTAGGTCCTACTGTGATGTTTCTACACTTGCAAGCCACTCAATATACAACGCTTCTAGGCGGAAGCCCCTCCTACGTGGACCAAGGGATTATCACGGTGAAGTTCAGTCCGAAACTCCTGGAGCAAGGTCCGGTGTACAGCAAGGAGGAGAGCCTCGGATGCGTGCCATGGTAAGCTCGTCCTAATCGANTTTAAAACCCTGTCCAAGAACCTACCTCACTGGAATATGGCCACGAGCATGTCGGAGAGGTCTTCCCAGTTGGTTCAGGACGTCCGTTCGCGCTGCTCTTGTAGGCATCGCATTACCATGGTTGGCACAAAATACCACAACCATCACTGCTACTATAGTCAGCGACGTTCTGAAGGTTGTTGATCGCATGTTCAGCGTAATTATGACGTCTAAAGACAGCTGATTTTTACTGAGAGTTCTTTGAGTTCGTGACAAGTCTAAGCATGCCCGCGGAGATATGCCAGAATGGTTCGTAACCTATCTGTACGCGTCAGGCGCAAGCAAGATTCAGATTCGCAAGCAAACACTCAAAGCAAGTGACAGGCCTTGGGACATGCTGGGTAATTTCTTCCTGGGTAATTCATAGCTCAAATCAGTGTAGATGGAGTACTTGTTCTGGATGACCCGCGGCCGTTTCGACCAGGACAGGCGTGACATTTATAGTTACATTAAAGAAATCAGTTGCCGTTGCTCAGGCCTAACATTGCGGATACGGTTTAGGACATAAGATCAGCAGAGGGTTAATGACAGTCCTTCCAGGGTCAAGATTGCCTAAGGCCCTAAAGCAACTTGAAATAACTTAGCAACATGTAGCGTTGCAGGAACCAGCCAAGTTGCATTAGCCGTGAAGATCTTGTCAAGAGGCAAAAGATCTAACCGTGCTTAAATACTGTCTGCAAAATGGCAGAGAACGAGACCACCGGAAGCTCGCGAGTGGGAAACGCTATAAGCGTCACAATTAAGATTAAGCAGCCCAAGGCTACCAGTTACGCGCAATCTGGATCAGCCGCGACTAATTATGTCCGACGTCGACACTGTTTTAGCTCGAAAACACCGCTGGTCTAGGTTCACCATTAACTAAAGCTACGGTACAGACTGTTCTGGTGGACTTATGAGTGAAGCGCTTCCATTAGGTACTTCGGGGATGCCATTTAGTGTGGGACGTTCATCGACGCCTCCAGTCTAAGCCTCTAAATCAAGAAAAATTGGCATTAACGTAATTGCATCTCGCATCAAGGCAATAGTCAACTGTCTGCTTGCATAGAACAAAGGTCCCCGGGAACAGAGATTAAGACACGTGCACGGCAAAGAACACCGTGCATGCCTCACGTAAACGGGGCAAGGGCGAAGTATCGTCGCTAGCTTACGAGTACCCTAGTCCGGGAAGCAAAACTGCCTCGTTGTAAAAGTCGCCTGGATCCCTGCCTAAGGTCTAACTATCATTGCTTTCTAGAGTCCTAATTTATATATTCAAGCTCAATAACAGCGATGAGGACCGGTGTGAAGCCTTCGCAGGTCACGAAGCAACTGCAAATTCCGGAATCGAACTACTTTAGGCGGAAAGTAAACACTTCCCGTCATGCGCAGATGGTATCGTCATCCAGTACACCTACTGCTTCCAATTGTTGCTTCTAATTAGGCAGTTATGGGAGGCACGGCCTGGCACAGCTTGATGGCGACGCTATCCTACACCTGGAAGAGTAAACAAATATGGGATCCACGTAGGCTTCAAAAGACCGACGTTGCCGTGCACTTAGAGATTTTCTGCAAAACACCGAATACGCATGCGGTCCGACGTTCGATCCAAGAAATCACGGAAGGAACCAGCAGCCCCTTCGGGCTGTCTAGAAGAGCTGGCTTTTGGATATCGGGGCTGTATGCGGAGAGCGCATATTCTCTCGTGTCTTCGAGGTGTTCTTTAAACGCCCGCATTCACAGATTTCGCAAGCGGCGTTTGCTCGACGCAATTCTAGCATTACTTTCGGTCAGCTCCTCTTAAAAATGCGGACTCTAAAAAGGTTGTGGTCTTCCTGCTAATATTCTTTCCAGTTCCATACCGCAATACCGGTTTTTGTTGGATTCGATTCTGTTAAAGCTAACCCTTCAGACAGCCTGCGTAGCCAGTGAGGGTTTGAACACAACCCGTTATTTTTCACTTTAGATTACCTGCGTAGTAGTTTGTAAATTTACGTCGCCTTTGATAGCGATAAAAAGCGGCGATTCCAGCAGAAATCCGAAGGGTCATTCACATTCTGGACTTTTCCTAATGGCTAGGTGCTTTCGAGCAGCCACGACCGACACTCAGAAGGACGTCTGGTACAAAGAAAAGACGGTTGAGAGAATATCCAGAAGAACAGGCTTTTAACGACTTGGATAATTACCGATCGTTTTAATACGAAGTTTCTACTTGGTCTTTTTAGCAATACACAATGGCTGCAAGACGGCAAGGATTTGGTGTGCATGCGTTTGGTTTCGCGACGTCAAGCAACTCAAACAGAGGCAGTGCCCGCAGACAAGCCCACTCTGGCTTTGGACGTACAACGCCACCCGGATTCCCGTTCAGTCGAGCCGCGCGGCCTGGTGACAAGCGTTCTCTGAGTAGGTTCTACCAGCGATGTTTCTACACTTGCAAGCCACTCATTATACGACACTTTTAGGCGGAAGCCCCTCCTACGTGGACCAGGGGATCATCACGGTGAAGTTCAGCCCGAAACTCCTGGAGCAAGGTCCGGTGTACAGCAAGGAGGAGAACCTCGGATGCGTCCCATGGTAAGCTCGTCCTAATCGAGCATCGTCAGTAAGCATGCATCTTTAGGACAGTTGCCGTTCGTTCACACGAGGAGGTTGATGGCGCAAAGAAAACGAAGCTTGTTAACGTTTCGGTGCAATGCTTTCGCAAAGCGAAGATCGAGCCCGGCTTCAGCTGCAAAGCCGACATCTCCGTCCGGCTCGTGATGAAGAGACCCGACGAGACGGATTTGCTTTCCGACGTAAGATAATACTTGAGTTTTCTCCCCTATACGAAGCATTCAGACGGCAGACTTCGTCTTCGATGCACAGCACCGCGAAGTGCTGTTCGCGCCATTCACCAACGTCGACTTTCTCAACGACAACCGTGCAGCTTTCGCTCGCAAAGGCGGCGTCTTCGACCTCGAGATCAAGCTCAAGATTCGCCAAGTCAACTTCGAGTAAGTAGCGGCCATCCACAAGGGGCGTAGCCACTAATTAGCGAGCAATGGATGGGCCATACAGGGTCGAAAAATTGATATTGACCCCTATACCTACTACTCCAGTGAAGGAATTAGGTCACAGATTTGATTGTTTAGCCTATACCCTGGTCAGGACTTCACTAGCGGAGGCGACGTTGTCCTGAATGTGGACGGCCGAAAGTTCTACGTCGATAAGAAGGTACGCGGTGAATACATAACTTTTTAATGACGATGGTGGGTTTAGTATCTTGCGGTGCACTCGCCATATTTCGAAGCGCTTTTCCACGGAGAATTTGCAGAGCAAAACAAAGACGAGGTCAAACTCTCCAAGGTTAATCCGGAGCACTTCATGCAGTTCCTTCAAGTCATATACCCGTCGTCAAAGGAAGTCACTGGTAAGTGTGCCCGCTGCATACCTCCTCGTAAAGCCTCAAAACTTTAGCCGATAACGTGATGGGCCTTGTGGAGCTGGCGGACCAGTTCAATGCGAAGGGCGTGCTTGCGAAGTGCCAGGAATTCTTGTGCAGCAAGGAGAGCGACAAGGACTTCAGCCTCTACGACAAGCTGAAGGTTGCCGATCAGCGGGACCTGAAGCAGGTCAAGGTGGGTGTTTTACCTTTACGCATGGGCCTCGAGCATCAAGGTCTTTTAGACCTACGTTATGAAGCGCATCCGTACCCAGGCGGAATTCAACCGAATCTCGAAGAAGTCCGCTGGCATGTCGCAGAGCACATTGGAGATGCTTCTGCGCAAGAACGCGGCGCTTGGCCGGAACCACGGCCGGCTGCTGGATAGCGACGAGGAAGCCGCCTCGAAGAAGGGTGGCCATCTCTCTGACGAGTCGAGCTGGTGAAGAGCCAGGTTCCTCTGTCACGATCACGCGTGCCTCTTTCCACACCTAACGTTCCCAGCCCTTCAGCCCGCTAATACTTGTCCCTTTTTTGTCTGAGTATCTTGAACATTTCTCTATGTATATATTTCTCCTAACTCGGTCAGATGTTGCTAGCTACTTTCCATAATGTTCTAAGTCCTTGCATGTTATGATGCCGTTCTTAACAACAGTACCTGTAATACGTTTACGGGAGAAAGGTCTCGCGCGAAGAACGCAAGTAAACGTCGGTAACCGGACATGATAAAGTTTCGATAGCAATTACGATCCCAGCAATACATAAAGAAAAGGTTTTCAATAGTCAATAAAGAAAAGAATAGTTAGTTTTCAAAATAGCTTTGGTATATCCAGCTTCAGCAAATTGTGGTTCTGCGCAGAAAAGCTTAAACCTCGCTTAAAATTTGCGTTTCACACTGGATATGGCATCCCATTTCCATCACTCGTCGTTTCTACTTCCCCTGCTTTTGACATGCGGTCGACGGACACCTTATGCGAGGAGGATGGCCCTAGCTGCATTACTGCGATATCGTCGTCCGGTCGTGACCCTGTAGAAGACGAGACTACGCTTTCATTTATACTCCAGGTAAGCGCCAGCGGTACAGGTTCGGACGATACTAAGTGACCCACTTCAGAGTACTATACCGGTATTGATCTCTGGGTTCATTCTACTCCTGGCAGGACTCTTCTTCAACTATGCAAGTAGCCAGGCATTCTTCACCGATGTGCCCGTCGCCGTCGCGCTCGTCACTCCACTTCTTGGTCTCAAGGGCAACGTCGAGATGAACTTCGCCTCGCGACTCGCCACGCTAGCGCACCAGGGTCGCATGCAGCGCCACCGAGGAGAACGGAAGCGGATCATCGGCACCAATCTCGTCGTTGTTGAGCTGCAGTCGATCGCCCTTGCTGCTGCCAGCGCGTCCACGCCTGTGCTCGTCACTACGCTAATTGGAACGGTAATTT
>JNEY01000003.1:1757928-1794155 GCA_020875895.1 Aphelenchus avenae
ATGCTGAGGGGTGACAAAATACGCACGTGGTGGTCACCCGTAAGACAGTCGACCTCCACTTCAGAGCATGCGACGCCGTAAACACAGTAGCCGAACAGCTCAGCTCCGCGGCCATTCATGAAATCGACTGGTTCGCTGTGGATGCTAAAAAAAGTCCTGGAGACGCAAGTCCCATTCGCACACATACATCCCAAAGCCGGTAGATGAAAGAGATACTCGGTTCGCGTATGCGGCATAGACCCATTCCTTCCAGTTTCCACTGGGATTGGCCTCCTTGAAGGGCTTTAGTCGTTCGTTGAGCTTCTCGCATGCGTCCTAAATCGCATTATTGCGGAGGGACAAGCGTAACCCGACGGCTACCTGGACAGCAAGTCCATTCATGTCGCTTCCCACACTCGCCGCGGTTGGACTGGCATTCGGCACTTTGTCAGTGGCGGTGTCGTTGATGTGAACGAGGCTAGCATCGATTCGAAGACAGCGCGAAGCAATCTGGAATCGAGAGGTTACGTTAAGCTATGTCTGGCGTGTGGTTCACCTGGATCATCTTAGTGTGCAGTCCCTGGCCCATCTCCATGCCACCATGAGTGACAAGCACCGAACCTAAAACAAGGGGTTTCTGGTGGCTACGGACAAACGAACAGTATGTGTCCTGAACAAGCAGTCCTCACCGTCTGTGTATATGTGCACCAGGGCACCGGCCTGGTTCAGCTGCTTGAAGCCAAACCCAATGCCAAACTTGGTTGGCACTAGGTAGATCCCTCTCTTTCGGTATTTATGTTCACGGTTGAAATGCTCCACTTGGATTTTTCGCTGATCGTAGTCAGAGATCGTTCGGCACTCTGACCAGCAACGACCAATGTTACACTGCCGAAGGTGCATGCCAAAGGGCGTGCAGTCGCCTTCTTGATAGAAGTTCTTCTCGCGTATCTAAATAGGCTTGTATTTAATTCATTCATCCCTGGGCGTACCTCATCGATATCGAAGCCGAATACTTCTGCAACGTGTTTGACGATCGTTTCGGTTGCAAACATGCCCTGAGGGCCACCGAAGCCGCGGAATGCGGTGTTTGACGCGAGGTTCGTCCTACACATGCGTCCGAAGATGTCGGCATTGCCGAAGCGGTAGACATTGTCAATATGGACCATGCATCGCTCTAAAACACTTTCTGGGCATGAGAGCGTCGGAATCATGGCTCACCCAAGACTCCTTTGGATAAGTCCAGGGTATGCCCAGCATTGCTGTACACCTTGGCGTCGAAGTTCAGGAAACGGCCATCGTTGTCAACGGCGAGTCTATACGGATACGCATCAAGTACGTGCGTGTATCACAGTCTTACTTGTAGCGGAATAGAAATGGATGACGAGTCCCAGATATTGCCATGTCATCGAACCGCTCCAGCGTCAACCGCATGGGACGACGATACCTGTAAAGAAGGCTCATCCGCATTCCTACAGAAGCAGCAACAGAAACGTACTTCACTGCAGCGACAGCGGCTGCCGCGGCGTACTGGCCGCAACAGCTTTCCTTCCCACCGAAGCCACCACCGATCCGCTTCACCTTCACGACTACCTTATGGCGAGGTACGCCGAGTGCTCGGCAAACGTCACCCTGTACGTCGTTCACGCACTGAGTGGAGGACACGACTTCCAGTTCCTGATCTTCGCCTGGGATAACCAGACAGTTCTGAGTCTCCAGGTAGAAATGTTCCTGTCCTCCCATCCGCACTTCTCCTGAACACAAATTGAGCGACATGTGAATGGCATCAGGATTACCTTCGATAATTTTGTCGTACTGCGACCATTCGTAAGTCTTCAAGTCCCCTCCTTCCGCCATTGAGCTGTGAACGTAGAACGGCTTCATGTGGTATGAGTCTGCTTCAATCGCTTCCTAAAATTGCCGTAGTATGGATAGTGAAAGAAGTGACTACCTCAATGGTGACAACTGGCTTCTCGGGTGCGACGTTGACCTTGACAAGATTGGCAGCTCTTCGAGCAGTTTCGTGATCGTCGGCTATGATTGCGGCTATCGGCTGTCCGTGGTACGTTACCTAAGATTATGCTTTTGTGCCGTGAGCGACGTGAAGTGGGTACCTTCTGCTTGGCAAACACTGGCGTATCTCCATGGCCGATCAGCAGTTCTCCAGGAATGTCGTGGTGACCAACGTAGCCGACAACACCCGGGTGCTCTAGCGCTTCCGAATAGTCAACAAAGTCGATCGTGCCGTGAGCAACGGGCGACATAACGTACGCCAAATGTAGGCATCCTGAAGCGATTTATTCTTCCACGACTAGTTGGAAGAAGCTACCTGCAACTTGGATGTCGTCGCAGTAGACCGCCTCTCCAGTGGTGTGCTTTGGCCCCGACTGGTGCATCATAGGCCTTCCCACGGGATCGTGCGGATGCTGCTCCGTTGGCACGTCCGTGAACACTTGTGTGCACTTGAATTCAGGTAGTTGAGGCTCTCCAACGTGTGACTCGATTCCAGCGTGCTCGAAACCAGGGATCTGAACCATATAGGTTGCTTCATATTCAGACACAAAGAGGCATTATATCCTACTTGACGCACCTTCAGTTCTTCGGCCACATGGACGAAGAATTTGAAGAAAAACGACAGGGTCAGTGCTTGCCGGAAGCGCGACATTCCACCCGGCACGCCTGGCGGGAGCGTGAATTCTTGTGAGATCCGATGCAGCACTTCTTCCAACAGCGCTTGGTCCCAAGCTCTGCCTTCAAGGCACTTCACGGTCTCCAACGCAAGCTTTGTCGTCGGTGCCATGCCGCCGTACGAGATGCGGAGATGCTTTACCGTTTTAGCGTCGACGTCGAGCTCAGCCAAGAAGGCGCCTGTTACAATGGCGATGTCATCTTCCCGACGTTGTGCCTGCTTGTATGCGCGGAAGAACTGGTTAGGCTTACTAAACGGTGCGTTTGGTTGGGCTTGCGTAGTCACGCCCACCTGAACGGTATCCATAGTCCTGTAAGAACTTCATCCGGCTGAATAATCGTGCGTCGATAGCCGGTGAAGAACTTGTCGTCGATCGGTACCACGCGCTCCCCACGTGCCTCGGACACGAGTACCGCCTTTGCGTTAGCGGCCATCCATATCGGGTTGAGGTCGCTTATCGGGGATGCTGTGGCTATGTTACCAGCAACGCTCTAAAATACCGCACATAGGTCGTGAGGTGGAGATGTTGCATCTTCAAAGCAACAGGCAGATTCTTCGCTGTGTGCGTCAACAAGGTAATCGAACACTTGAAGCAAAGATTTGCTGCAGCTCATGCAAATTTCGACGCATCAAGCTTATGAATACTTCGAAAACGCCGATCTGGCCGTTAATCACCAGAGTCTCGACATTGCTAGCATCGCTTTGCTCTGCGCACACGGACAACGCCTCAATGGACGTCACACTTGTCGCACTCGCTGTACTCCACGCCCTCGTCGCCTTGTCTACCTCGCTCGCCATCTTCCTTGGCTGCGGCGACAAGAAGAAGTCCGAGCAGCAGAGCGCCATCAGCAACATGCCCACTACAAAGTCGGTGAACCCTGTGAGCGCCCCCAAAGTCGAGAAGAGCACCACCAAGAAGGTAAGCGTTTAACTAATTTGATCGGTGAGCGCTATGATTTATCGAGACTAACTACCGAATTTTAGGACGATAAGCCAAAGTCGGAGAAGCAGAAGCCACCGGAGAAGCAGAAGCCCTCGGAGAAGCAGAAGCAGGCGTCGGAGAAGAAGAACAAGACCACGATGAAGGGCGTCGCGGCGGAGGGCGCGGACGAAGGATACGAAAACTGCGCCGACATCACGCCTTCGCAGCTCGAGAAGATCGCCAAAGAGGCCGACCAAAAGTAAGCCTATGCTGAGGCACACTGTAACTAACCATGTGGAGCGAAATAAACGTATGTAACCGACCAATTTGTATGACTCTGTATGTACCATTCGTATGACTCCTACTGAAACTTCCAGAAACCCAATTCAGTTGAAACTTTCAATCGAGTTAGGGTATTAGCGTCTTGTGTATCCTTAGGATTTCGGATATCCTTAGGATTTGGGGGTCGCGTTAGGACTTGGAACCAATAAAATACATTGATTAATGAACCTACCGCCATGTTGCGAACGTGCTTTCCCGCGAAGTAGTGAAGCATTGCGCATACAGAGCGGAAGACCGCCGTCTTCTGCACTAAGACAGAACAAGGTTTAACAGGGCCAAGGACGTAAGCGAGACCATACCTGGCAACTGCGAGATGTACTCGTTGAGTTTGGCCTTCGTCTCGGTCAGCGACAGGCCGACGCCAACGAAAGCTCCCTTCTCATCGTCGAGGAAGCATTGTCTCAGTTCCGGAATCTGCTTCGGGTTGAGCGCGACGGGCAGCTCGATGAAGCGGAATTTCAGCTCCACGGCAACCTCGGAATTGCCAGCAATGATCCTCGTATGCGGATGTAGCTTCTTGATTCGCGTTAGGTGTTCAATGCTCACTGGCTGATACCACAAATGTCCATTGGCTTCCATGACGAATGACTGTTTATGTAGCTTGTGAATCTTAAATCCGAAAGTGAAGGGACCTTGAGGAGTTACCAGTACCTTCAGCTCCGATGGAAAAATCAGTTCCTGTGAAGGATCGTACGCTTTGCACTTCGAGAAGTCGCTTAGATTGGAAATCTGCAACGTATGAACTCATACTTCGCGACGATTCTGAGACACTAACCTCCTTTCGTTCGTTTACAACCGCGTTATCTGGTGACTTCTCAGGGCTACTCGACGCCAGGGAACTGATTCCACTGTCCGTGCTAACCCCGCGCTCCAGCGTCCCGTCGTGCTTCGCAATAGAGCAAGGTCCGAGCTGCCGTGCAACCTTAGCGGGCGAGTGATTCCCATTTCCCGCGTCTTCACTAGCATAGCCGCTGCTACATGCGCCGTTGCCGCTCCCGCCAGAATCGGCATTCTTCAGCTTACAGCACTGGTCACCCATGCCGCATCCAGCGTCCTTGCTGGCCTTGGCAGTTCCGTCCTCCTTTGGGATGAAGGAGTAGTACGCTTCCAGAATCGGCCTATAGCCGGTGCAGCGACATAAATTGCCTAAAACTCTAGCTTTATTCACGGTGCACCTTCAAGCGCACCTTGCAGGCTTTCGTCGATATCCGCCTGCGAAGGCTGGGGATTGTTGCGTAGCAGCGTATACATGGCCATAACAAAGCCGGGCGTGCAGAAGCCGCACTGAGATCCATGTGCTCTTAAACAGCGTTCGTAGTTTTGTGTACCTATCTCTGCATGCATACATTGACAGTCGCTCCTGTACTGGATGAAGACGCTTGCGTGCAACGGACCCAATGCCTTCGACGGTCGTGACAGCCTTCCCGAAGACGGCACACACCGGTGTGAGGCACGCGTTGGCCGAGTAGTGCCTTAACAAGTACGGCAGTCGTGGTGGCATTGTTGAGCAGCTCATACCGGACTTCCTCCGTGTTGGGGTCAACGTCGGAGATCATCACCGTGCACGCACCGCAACCTCCTTCGTTGCAGCCAATCTTCGTCCCAGTTAGGTGCACTGAATGCAGAGACGCCGTTATTTCGAGTCCCTTAACTTTTACCTTGGTAATAACTTACAGTTCTCACGCAGGTACGCTGCCAGCGTAGTCCTCGGATCGACGCTTTTCTCTTCGATACGCTTTCCATTGACATAGAATACCAAAACGTCAGTGTCGAACGAAAATTCCTGTAGGCTTTCGTCCGCAGCGGATTGGTGGGACGGCATGCTTTTTCTTTAGCTAAAGTCTGGCGGTTCTAAACGAAACTCATAATAAAAGGTCCTTTCACCATAGGCGTGACACGGCAAAATCGTGCCAACCCGGCAACAGTAGCATACACACACCATTCACACAAGCAGTGGTGCACTTAAAGTTAACTCATTTTCAATTCGTGCTTTTCACCGAGAGCTGTTTGTTGGTTGTCGCAATAACGAAACGCGCGAAAGTGAGCGGAATATCCCGTCGGCACATGAATGACGCACGCAAAAGATCTTTGAAAAAGCCGTCTGACGAGACTGATTAAAGAAATGACCGACTGCGAAAGCGTACCACGTGTGTCGGTTTACCGGTTCCATCGAACGTGTGCTCTAGTCTTCGGTCGAACGCCTTGCGCAAGACGATCGGCCGTCAGAACTGATTGATCGCTTCTTATCCGAAAAACAAATAGGGATCAACCTGCGCGCCTATGGCCGAGCGTGCTTCTGCGAACGTTCCGGATACCGTCGTTATGCGTTTTCTCTCGTTTCCGTTTAAAAATTCATCGCTTCTTAGCCTTAACCACACATCCGGCGATAAATGTGCTCACTCACGGGCTCTGTCGAAAAGCGTCTGAAATTCCCGTCATGGCACTGACTTTCGTTACATACATTTCATTGCCTTCTTTTGTGAACTTAGGAAGGTCTGCTCAGCAAACAATGACGATACTTGTTACTGAAAGAAGGAACTAAAACAGACAGCTAGGGCCAACTGGGACAGTTCGTATAGGTTTGTTTCCTCGAATTCATGGCTACGGTCACTTTGCGTTTCACGAATCTTCTGTCTTTCTTAACGTCAGAGATTTTAATTTTAAAAAAAACATGAAAGTCAACGAAGTAAATCATAAACGACCGAACACTTTCCGTGCATCGGCCTACTTCTGATGATGACCGTCACGGATCCAGTCCTTTTGAAACAAGCAATGATGGCGGTTTATTACTCAGCGAAAGACACAAATTAACGGCTCAGATTGAAGTGGAATGAAGGAAGCAGTAAATGGAGGTAGTTGTGACAAGCGAGGCGAACGAGATCAGTGAAGAATCGTAAAGACCGACATATGCAGAGACACCGGCTTGTTCACTTGCCAGGACTCGCGAGACTAGCGAACTTGCTTGCCTGAAAAGCGATTTCGGTTAGAATGAGAAATGCCTGTTCGACGGTGTATGCTTTGACGTATACGTTCAAAAAGCAAAGCTGAGTAAACTAACCTGAAACTTCGAGTAGAGCAAGTCGGACAAGTCACATCCTTGCGAAAGACCGGCATTGATATAGCATGGTCGCGCGGTACGTCGTGCACGGACTCTAAACACTCGATAAGCGCCGTACGCATGTTACGACTGTGGAACATTTGAAAGTCGTTAAGATAATGCTTACCGAAGGAAGTCCTTGCTGTTACGAAACACAAAGTAGGGTCGGAATGGCTTCGCCGAAGCTGTGATGATCAACGCGATAGCCAGCAGAACCAGGACAAGTACGCGAAAGACCTTCATCATCAGCATTACCAACAGTGCCCAGAAATAAAGGCGTATCTGCGTTTGCGAGAGTTGTTCTTTACGCGCCGCTAGTGAAGTTCGGAATAGCCGAATACAGTCCCACTGTGACGCTTTTATCGATGTCGCTCGAGGGTCACTGACGTCAAACTTGGGATGCATCCCCGCAAACAGACTGATATCCACGGAAAGCCGTGATCGAACGGATGGGATCGCCTCCGCAGCTAATGTGTTTACTGTGCGCTACAAGCGATCTTCAGGTGGGTGGATGTGACGATCCTCTCCTATTTTTGCAGCTTTGCCGTGCACCTTGCCCTAGACGTTGTTGCACGTTTGATACTTTTGGCGTTCGTCGGCACGTAGTCTTGGACCTTGAGCATGGCTCTCGGACTGTATTTAGCCATATGTCGTCTCGAGTTTAGCTCGAGAATCTCTCTTGAAACCTGAGGTAGGAATTGAGCCATCGCTTCTTTGTCGCTTGAGGTGCTAGGAAGACTCAAGGAGAGGATGGTTTTGCGTCCAATTACAGGAGCTAGCGTACATCTGATACCACTGGATAGGGTCGACGGTAGCCAATAACATGGGTATAAGCTTTTTGAGCTTAGGAACGTTTAGGAAACTACGACACCGATTTATAATTCACGTGCCAGAGCGTACACCTTCCAGTTCTCACTCTGCTGATATACTGAACGTTATGAGTTCTACTAACTTTATAGATCCACTACCTGAATGATCCGTTAGCCCGTTTGTGGTTGCTGTGTGCTGCTCCAAGGCATTTAACTGGCAAATAAAATGCGCCTCTCCGAGCACGTCGCTGCCCTTAAGACGCTGTGGTCATACCCACTTGTTTTCCTGACCACCTTACGGTTGGAGCTCGGAGATCGGACTCACGGGTGCTTGTAATGAGTTGCGGCAACGTGATATTGACGCATTGTCGCTCTTTTAGCCGTTCTTTCGACACCGCTGCACAAGGACCCCATCCAACACTGGGGTGCTCAGGAATCGTCGGTGTTTGGAACCGCTGGCTGAGCGGGCACCGAACACAGCAGCATCCAGTCAGCCGGCGGCCAGCCAGCCAGCCAGCCAAAAGAGCGCTTACTGCGGCGGTCGTGGCTACGCTCACGCGCGAGCGCCAGCCAGACGGACCACCGATTTTCACGAGCAGCAGCAGACAAGCAAGGCGGTCAGGAGTTCGAGTGATGCGAGGCATATTGCCTTGGCTAAATTTTTGCCGTTTTATTTTTTGCACAGTGATTTCCTAGCAGTCCTTTGAGATCCTCTTGTACGACTGGTCTCATTGACGTATTGATCCGTGAACACGATAGATCACTTGCCAACGCTACTGCCCCTTCTCATGGACCCCATGTTTACGGGTGCGCACGTACACTAAATCAATCGATCATTCTTCTTGGTAAATAAGAAGTGTAGCTCCTCTTTATCACATCCATTTAGATGCTACTCTGCATTGTGCTGCTTCAAAATTGCCTCATGCCACCTTTTGGCCGATGTGTATCCGAAACTGTTTGTTTACGTGCAGAAACCTTTGAACAACACGCACGCAAATCCAATCTTTTCGCAATATTTCTCCATATTCACCCGAAAAATGGTATCTAGCGCGAAGGGCCTCCGAGCTTGGCGACCAAACCGTAGCATTTGGCTTTCGCTTCTTCCCTCAGCGGCCGCATCGTCAGTTACGTCTTGCGTGCTGTGCGGCGTCCGGCAGGCCCACCATAATGGAAAACCCTCCACGTCCAAATCTGAGAGACCGTTTGCGAAACTTTGACGCGAACCATGATGAACGAATGCGGCTACTTGCTCGAATCATGACCGCTCATCGTGCCATTCTAGAACGTATTCATCGCGGAATGGGTATCGCAGCTAGCTCTGGAAGAGATCAAGGTAAGAAGATCGAGCGTAAGAGTGCCGGTTGAGTGGGCAAAAACCATACATGGGGAGGAGGCAAACAACGAGAAGCCAGGAGATGCCTCTTATAGGGCACTATGGACATGCATTTTACAAGAGTTTCTGTCGAAGAAATCTTTCATGAAAGAAGCGACTTTCATGACGATTTTTGCCCACTTCCCATGTTAGTTTTGGCGCTTCCCGCATACGTCACTCTAACCGACTGATCTAGATGAGCTCGTTGACAATCTCATCTCAAGTGACGCTGTTAAATCGAAGAAGGTGGAACTGATTTTGCGGTAGGTTGTCAGTTCCGTGCCTAGGCTTAACATTTTCCTTTTAGGCTCGTCGACAGAGGCCGCTTCTTTCCGGAAAGTGAACGTGAAGAAAATGCGTACAAGGACTGTGCATGGAAGTCGGACACCGGCGACCCTGGTCCGATCCACATCTCGGCGCCTTGTATATACGCAAACGTGCTTGAACACCTGGATCTCGAACCTGGAATGTCTTTCCTCAACGTCGGCTTCGGAACCGGCTACTTGAGCACCGCCGTAGGGTTCTACCTCGGTATGAGTGCCGCAGCACGACTCGGTTTAACGCGAACCGCTTTAGGTGAAACGGGTACCAGTCATGGCATCGAGCTCTACGAGAACATTTGCGAGTTCGCCGTGGAGCGCGTTGCCGACACACTCCGAACTCCAGAGGTCAGCGCCTTCTCGTGGTGCACGCCGGAGGTCTTCTGCGGCAATACCTTCTTGCTCACCACCGACATGAAGTACGACCGCATCTACTGCGGTGCACTTGTGCCATCGAACCGTCGTGCTTTCTTCTGCAAATTGCTGAAAGTCGGCGGCCGCCTCGTGATGCCATACGGCAATGCGGTAGGTAGCGTCTTGGTCAGAACTGTACGTACAACGACAATGTTTAGCTACAACGCATCGACCGCAAGTCAGAGACAGAGTTCGTTGCTGCCAACATCTCATCAGTGACTTTCTCGGGCATGATTGCACTTGACATGAGCAAAGAATTCACAATGGCTCCAGTGCACATTCCTGGTCCGACCGTTCCCCGTCTCTCCGACATGTGCCGAACGAAGATTCGCAGTGTGCTTCGGGAGGCAGTCGGCAAGACGCACGAGCTGAAGATGCGAGGCATTGTGGGCAAGAAAGCCGAAGCCAGCAGCGAGACAAGCCAAGAAAATCATGCACGCGAACGTGGGCCCGTCATCATATTCGGTGAGCGCTTAACGCAATGTAAACCTCACAGGCTCGGGTCTCAAGGCTCGGGAGCCGACCGTTCTGGCTCACACTGTAAACTTCTCATTTCAGGGAATCCTCCAGCGGACGAAGACGAAGAGGAGCAGCAAGAGGAGCTCGCACCACGTCGTCGCCACAGACTTGGTCAGATCCTTGCCATGTTAGATCGTGACTTTAACGGGACGGTTGAAGAACCTCACCAAGCCGATCGTCGACCTCCGCATATGCGACGTAGCGACGAGGAAAACCAAGTGCCACGCTATGGGCATGCCGTTCACGATGAGGCCACCGTACGTTTTGTTTACATGATCAATAGCCTGAACCGAGATTGAATTTTCAGGGCTTCCACTTCGAGCGATCACAGATCGGGACGGACGATGAGGAACGAGATGACGCTCCCGCTGGTCCCGGAACACGTCAGATATTCGACCATTTCTTCAACCAAGCTGCGGATGACGCGGACCGCCATGTGGCCCGCATGGAACGGGCTCGCCGCGACGCTCGCGAACGTCTTAATGACGCTCAGCGAAATCTTCACATGGCTCGGGGACGACTTCAGCGCCATACCGGGAGGGCAGCAGAGCGACGTCCTCCCACTCCTCCAAGTCCACCGATCCGCTGGGTACACGCATTCGACTCGGATGTAGACGAGACGGGTATGAACCGCAATGAGCAAGCGTCATGGCTAAACAGTGCTTTCAGAGCCTCCCCAGTTCAGCCCCGTAGGCAGCGGGGATGAAGGCTCGCGTGCTGAGAGCTCTCGCCAGTCAGACGAGCCCGCTAGTAGCCGTGCCACAAACGAGTACCCCATCGTGCGCCATCGTATCTGGCTCGAGAGCAGTGACGAGGAAGTCAACATCGACGCTATGCAGCGTGAGGCGGACCGTGCGCGGGCTCGAGCTGTGGCCGCTCGCAATCGTACTCGCGAACGCCTCTTGTAAGCAGCTACCTTTAACTAGTTTGACGTCAATTAGCGACAGACTACGAGCGCTTAAGACTCTAATTCGTGTTTTACGAAACTATCTAAACTTTTCGAAATAGAGAAGAATTCGAGCGTCGTCTGGCCGCAATGCGGATAAGGAATGTTCTGCGCAACTACGTTCGCACAAGGTGTGCGCGTGTGTTTTTACGTTGTGCTGTGCCTTTAGTTTGTCTCTTACCATGACTGCTGTGTTTCGAAACACTTTTGCCTTTTTCTAGTCGTTCCCATTTAGGCGACTTCAAGGCGGTCGAGCAAGGGAGGCCACCGATGCTGAGCGTCCAGAGGCTGCTGCATCGTCCAGGTATTTTCATGTGTTTGGCCATAACTTTGACAAAATATTCAGTGCTGATGCGGCCGTCGAGGGTGTCAGGCCTGGCGCTACATCCGCCGTAGCCGATTCTTCTACACGTTCCCTTCGTCGGTCTGCTTCGACAGGAGACATCGAGCAGAGCACCCGCTCCAGCGGCTCACCGTTACATCGTCAGTCTGCTAGGTACGCTTCGTTTGCATAAAGACGCCTAAAAATTAGTTTCCGTTTCGTAATGCTTTGTGTTTAGCCCTGAAGCCGAGCCCAGGAATTCCGCTTACGATGCCGTCCGCGGTGCGGTTGCAGGCGTTGTGAACGGACTGGCCAGCTTCTTGGACGACCTTAGTCGCCGCCACGAGGAGCTTGCGAACACTTCTTCTACAGTGGCTGCTGACAGCACAGTCCACAGCGGGAATAACGCAACGCAGGCAGAGCATCCGCCACGTCGTGCTAGCTTGATTGGACGCATGGTTCTGCAACGTCAGGGTCAACGCTCACGCGAGAACGTACAGTCGTTGCGATCAGCACCAGATATGATGGAGGCTCGAGCAGTCGCCGAGTGTGACCCACGTCCTGGTTCGTCGTCTGGTGCGTCTACGGCTGCTGGCGAACGACCATTTTCCGTGCCGCAGTCGCCATTCTTCACGAAGAAACGCCTGCGTCGCAGAAACGAGTCGGAAGAGAGTAGCGGGTATGTAGTAGGAACCTGATTCATTTACCGGTTTCTTGGGGTTATGTTATGGCAGCCTTTTCAGCGAGGCAAAGCGACGCGCTGCTGAACCAACAAGCACCATGGACCCGGCGACCGAACAAACCAGCATGGAAGTCGACTTTTCGACGTCCATTAGCCAATCCACCGGCACCGACACTCAACAGTCGTCATCCGCATCTACGGTCCGTCCCGATACAAGCAACGAGTCCGCTGAGCCGTACGTCACCGAACCTGGTAGTGGGCGTTTCCGCATCCATCGCTTCACCTTTGGAACCCCGACGCTAGCACGTGACGAACGCGTTCAAGAGGATATCGATATGCGAGACGGCGTTGCGGCTGAAAACCGTTTCCGTGGCGCCTTCACTAGTGACGAGTCGTCTTCCTCCGACGGCGACGAGCCGCCGCCCGCTGCGGAGAAGACCAGGAGGCGAATGAGCGTCGACCGCCGAGGCGTTGGGCTGTAAGTTACTTCTACGCGCAACGTCAGGCTAGTCGCACATTGGTTACCCTGCCATTTAAGCCGCGAGGTCGACGACAGATCAGAAAGAACAAGCCCGATGCTGAGGAGGAGGCGCGTCTCAAGGTCCGTGCCGAGCAGATCGAAAGTCTTAACGCTTTCCACGCAGAGTTCGTGCAGCGCATCTCTCAGCTGCCTCTTTCCGACAACCTTCGCAAATTCTTGATGTACGAGGTTTAGAGTGTTCTTCATGCATACGTTGCCTTTGTAAATGCAAGTTTGTCCGACACAGTTGCGTCTCTTCCCTTTTCGCTTCCTTCAAGCTATTTGTGTTGTCTTCAACATTGTAGCCTTTTCTGACGGGTAGAGATCCGTTGGTTACATGCGCTGAATTGTATAAAGAAGTGGAGACAATTTAAAGGATAAAGTGTTTTGGGCGATTTCAACTCACTGGGACAATTGTTAGCATTGCCAAGTAGGATTCTTTGTGCAGTCGATGCATCCATGTCACCGTCCCGGTTGTACAGGAACACTGCTCAATGAAACGGGCGTTATGAACGTATTCTTGTGTCTACTGCTATTCCGACTTGCTAATGTAGCGTTGATTCAAACCTGGTTCGTTCCGGATGAAGTCTTCCAGGTAAATGTCAGTGCTGGCCGGCTAGCGCATGCCGTGCATGGAACGGAATAGACTCCATGTGTACCTTCTGCTTTTAGAGTGTTGAAGTTGCGCATCGCGCAGTCTTCGGCACAGGTCACCTGTCGTGGGAGTGGGATCGACGTCACGCGTTGAGGTCCATCATCCACCCATCACTGTTCATCGTTCCGTTCTGGATACTCAAGCGGCTAGGACTTGACGCCGCGTGGCTCGTAAACATCCTTCCGAATGCCATACACGCACTGATGTTTGCGGTAGCGGATTTCTCCATGATAAAATTGGCGAAGGCCGTGCACGGCGTCGGACGAAATGAAGGTGCGGATGGCGACTTCCGTTAAACAGCATCACTTGAATGCAAAATTTTAGAGGTAAAGACAACGATGGTCGTCTACCTAAGCAACTGGTTCACGAACTACTGTGCACCTAGAACGCTGTCCAACTCACTGGAGACGGTTTTGACCGTTGTCGCGCTGAAGTGGTTTCCATTTACGGCAAAGCAGGCTCGACTGGGCGCATCGTTTCCTTTTGAGCCCTACGTCGTCCTGGCGGCACTAGCGATCGTCGTCCGGCCAACGTCAGTAGCACTTTGGGCACCGCTCGGTCTCTGGCATCTGTACCACTCGGAACGAAAACTTCGCCTACTATTAAGGTATCGGAAGCTTCTACTTAACTCGTGCATATTGTTAACACTTGTAGAGTCGTCCTTCCAGCCGTGGCGGCGCCAGTTCTCGTAGCGATCGTCCTGGACTCGCTCTACTACGGACGCCCTACACTCTCACCATGGAACTTTGTCCACTTCAACGTTCTGCAAGGAGGCAGCGCACATTTCGGCGTTCATCCGTGGCACTGGTACTTCACCAACGGCCTACCTGCAGTGTTCACGCTCTCTATGCTGCCACTTGTGATGCACATGGGTCGGCAGATGGCGCATGGTCTGTCATCCGCAAAGAAGGAGCTTCCAGACGAAAAGCTGTTCTGGGTATGCTTGTGTCTTTTTTCCTTGCCGCTAATTAATCATGCTTAGGTATCGGCCTTCTACGTTCTTGTCCACTCTTCTATAGCGCACAAGGAACATCGATTCCTGCTTCCCGTTCTGCCACTTCTGTCGCCATACGTCGCCTTCGAGCTTTGCCGCTTTCGACGTCTTAGAAAGCTGTTCCTCACCGTAGTCGTCTGCGTGAACCTTGCCCTAGCTGCGTACTTCGGCCTCGTACACCAAAGGGGTCCGATCGCTGCTACCGCAGAGATCAGACTAGAAGTGAAGGAGCTCACGAGCAAGCACCTAGACAGCGCGGTCGAAGTGCTCCACTTAATGCCCTGCTACAGTCTGCCTCAGTACGCTGCATTCCATGACCTGCCGGTAATTATCCGCGCTCTGGACTGCACACCGAATCTCGCAAGCAATCGGAGCGACAACTACGTGGTTAGTTTTGGTTTATACTAAAATACCGCCTTTATCGTCGACTTTAGGACGAAGCGGACGCCTTTCATGCGAACCCCGGCGAATGGCTGGTGCTGAACTGGAGGCATCTTAACCTGGCGCGGATAATCGTAGCCTACGAGAAGGTGTACCATGGCGTCGAAAAGTTCCTGACTGCTCAAGGATTTCTCGTCAAGCATTCCATATTTCACTCGCATGCGCTTACCTCGTCGCGTCAGGATCATTACATTGTGATGGCTGTTAAACGCTAACTTGTTCCTGCTTGTTTTCACGAGTAAAATCACGTTTGGGCACTATAGTGCTAGGGTACATAACTACCAGACAACCCAACTACGCGCTATTGTCGCTTGTTCCTTCCCCTTCCACTGCGGATTTTGGAGAGCCCCGGGGAGATGGGGTTGCTGCACCGCGAGCTCGAGAGCACCAAACCGTTTCTAAAACACCTGGCGCTTTCCTCGCGCCTCCAGTAAATGCCCGACTTTATCTAACTTGAAACGAAGTTTGCCATTGCGCTTGTGCCTACAACTACTTGCCTCTTAACTTGCTCATCCTGGGTATGTTCAAGCTCCTTCATTGAAAACCAACAACAAAGTTTGCAACGAGCAATGTCGAAGAAAACCTACAACAACTTCAGACTGAAAAACTCTACAAACAATTGCAACGAAAGCGAATCAGTTTGTTTCAGTACTGTTCTCGGTATTGTGCTCTTTGATCGATCGCTCCGCGTAGATGTAAGTTTCGTAATGTTCATCGCGGGATATTCGCAAGGTTTCCGAGGTGCGCCTGTTGTAGAGGGTCGTCGTATGATTTCCCGTGTTGGACTCGGTAGCCATGAGCGTGACGAAGTACGAGTGCCGCTCGTCAGCTTCTTTGAACGCATCCTGAAGTTAGCGAAAGCTAATGTGCTTAATGACGCAGGAAGAAGTCTAGGATAGTTAGAAAACCCCTCATGTACATAGCACTAGAACTCACCTTTAGCAAGCGCAGAAAGGGATCGATCTCGATTTGGACGTCGTAAGCTTCCAGCTCCTTAAAGCAGTCGCGCGAGGTATTTTGATGGAGCCAGTTGACAGCTTCGCGCGGGTTCAGAGGAACGTTGTCCAGTGTGCGTATGGACAACTCGTTACAGTGGCGAACGGCGTCTAGGGAGAAGAAGGACGACGGCTGAACTGGAGGAAAGCATGTGTGCAAGATTAGCTTGTTGCAGCGAAGGATCTCGTCGAAGGCCATCTGCGCTGCTTCGTTGGAGGAGAACCTCGCTGGCGTCTCGATCTCGGCATCGGACCAAGCTGAGCAGACGGGCTTCAAGACGTTGAGCAGGCGTTCGTCGAAGAAAGCGTATTTGAAGCGCACTTTCTCCACGACGCAGAACTTCATTCGTTTGGCGAAGTCCTCGTCGCTCGCGCATGGAGTGTTCTGGTACTTTCGAACTGGGTCGGGACAAATGAAGCCGTAGTCGTTGAGGCCGTCCACAAAGAGCTCCAGCACGTGGACGTACGGGGCTTTGCCGAACTCCCTAGCGACGAGGTCGCGGCATGCGATGCTGACTTGCTGCACACTGCCAAGGTCCGCTCGCGACAAATTACCGAGCACGCCAACGAAAACCTCACCAGGTAACATTGAAGGTTCTCTTAAGCATATACGTTACGGAGCAGCGAGCAGAAGGTGACGATAAGTGAGCAGTAGCTTACTAGCAGACATAGAAAACAACGAAAGAATGGAAGTGCTTTAATCATAACGTCCCTATATAACGAACAGCAACAAGGTAACAACTATTTCTTGACTTTTGCGAGCTTAGCACGTGAGCGATCTCTGGCGGGTGCCTTGGTTTCGTGCTCCTCCGTGAACACGATTGACGGACTTGTGAAGCGGAACATTTTCGGATGGTAGATGTCGTTCTCGATCGGGCTTTGCGCTACCTCCGTCTGCAATGATTCAACCGCTTTGCCGGCATCCTCCTCGATCGTGGGCAGGAATGTTGGAAACGGAGGGTTCTCCACCTTTCGCCCTTTTTTCTTCTCGTTCATGCAGTCCTAAGCAAGCAGTTAGACGTGTAAAAAGCGTCCGCTTCTACCTTTATCAAGACCATCTCGCCAACGTCGCCCGGACATGCACCCTTGACGTAGATCACTTGCTTTATCGGGTTGATCCTCATTACTTCGAGGCCCGAGGCTAGCTGCCACTCGTACCCCATATGGCCGGGCATCCGCTTGCCGGGCCACACGCGCGCATCGCCCTTCGTGCCCGTCGAGCCGATACGACGATGAGATTTCGTGGTGCTAAAGTGCTATACGAGTTATCACAGGATTCGGTAAGGAACCTCACTTATTCGCGGGCATTCCACGGAACCCCCAACGATGCATGCCGCCTTGGAAGCCCCAGTCGATGGTTTTGCCCGTAATAGTAACGCGCTGGCCCACGTCGAAGTGGCGTACGTCTAACGCCGTCCCGGACGCTATTGCTGCGTCTTCGGTGGCGAGAAAACCTGCGAGGTACTCCTTAGGAGGCACTCCAGCACGCTGGAAAATCGAGAGGTAGCTGTCGGATAAGAACGTGTGCGTCGTGTTGAATGCGCCGACCAAAACCTAAATCGATCTCGGATAACTACGGCTTAAAAGAAATCTTTATGAGAACCGTACCTGCCACATCGGTCCGTACTTGTTGAACGCCTTCCGCTTTCCGGTGACGCTCTTGCGAAACCAGGTGTCCGGGTCCATCGCGGAAACCACGTGGTTCTCGCGTACCTCGATTAGAGTGCAGAGGATGCGCGTGCCGTCGTTCATCCTACAAATTTGTCGTAAAGGGGTCCACTATTCCCGCTGGTTACCACTGTGGCATCATCCCTATCTTGCGCCCGATGAGGCCAATTCTCTTCGATTCGGGTGTCCAGACGCGGCCTTCCAGCGGGTGTACCGGCTTCGGGGCGTAAATCGATGGTTTCGGCGTGAGAATGGGTCGCTCCGCAAGAAGCTTCTGTTCCAGTTCTTTTCTGAACAGAACATAATGACGCCGTGTATACGCCGAGCTAGGTTGTACCTATCGCTCTTTGGAATGACCTTGTAGATCTTCTCATGCTTTGGTGCAATCCATGACGGAGGACCATTGATGCGCCGTCGACCTCGTATTTGCGTAAGTTTTGTTCCAGTTGCCGACGATAAAAGCAACTCGGACGTCGCGGCGGTTTGTAGTGGAATTTGCGGTACCGACCGCCACATGTCGCCTAAAATGTGCTTTATTGAGCAGGCTGTATCAAAACTGTTTACATTGCCAAACTTTATGTAGCACGGTAGGAGAGAACGCTAGGCTTGGGTATCGGAGCAGGAAAGGCATACGACATCTTACAATCGGAAACATCCCTAGATACTTTTTAGCCGGAAGTCTCCTGTTTGGCTATCGTTGGAAGATCTGAGAAACCATATTCTAGAAGAGTTCCGTACATCTTTTTGCATTTCGGTATCACATTTTATGCTTAAACCGTAATGGAAAACGATAGGTGAAAAGCTCTATGCCAGTTTGAGTTGGCGCTGATCGTATACCCCAATGAAATTCTGACGCGAAAAGAAGAAACATGCCAAGTTGCATGTGAGGTTTCTCGGTAAGGCAATTACTACTTGTTTCATTACCTCATCATTTGAGTGCTAAGCTACAGCTAAAACCTCAAACGCACCATCTGCGCAAATCCAACGCTGTCAGTATGACCGAAGCTATCCAAAACTTGAACAAGCCCAAAGGTACGCTTACTTTCCACCATTGCAAGCGGATAGCCTGCATCGTCTGCTTGTGTTTACTGCCGTCAGCCAGACCGGTACCAACGTCAGCTTGTTTAGACGCTTTCGAACAGCTCGAGGACGAGGAAGGCACCCGTCAAGGCTTCTGCCACATTCGCGTTCAGCAGCGTACCGGTCGCAAGACGATCACGACGGTACAGGGCATCGCGCCGGAATATGACCTTAAGAAGATCGTCAGGTACCTCAAAAAGGTGCGTTTCCCTTCAGTAGTCAAAGAGGATTTTAAATGCTCGCGTGAGAATGCTGAGAAATACCTCAAAAATGCTAGCACAATGCTATTTTCCTTCTTCAGGAGTACAACTGCAACGGGACGATCGTCGAGCACCCCGAGTACGGAGAGGTCATCCAGCTGACGGGCGACCAACGGCAGCATATCAAGGAGTTCCTGTGCAAGGTCGGCATCGTGAAGGAGGAGAATTGCAAGGTTCACGGTTTCTGATCCGCGTCCACTTCCGCTATGCACGTTCACAGAGTTTCCTTCGCTTATTGTCTTTGTACACAACTGGTGGCATAAAACGTGAACGCTAACACACTGCACTTATACCCTAGGTAGTAACACTACGTGGCGGCACCCAGGTCAATAAGCGGGAAGTTAAATAACTAATCAAGGTTGGTGAGGAAAATTATTGATGCTAGTCGACGTGGACGGCATGGAAGCCAAAGACAATAACGAGTTTTCATAGCCTCTAGCCGCAAATTGTTATTCGATGAGGGAGACCAGGAACTTCCCATCCAACGCTGGGCCAGCATTGGTAGACCAGGGCTTGCACTGCTTGGTCGATGTGAAGTGTCCTTCATTTTCACATGAAACTTCGACATCGGGTTACGCAAATCTCTCTGGGCAAGTAGTACAAAAGGCGCGTAAGCCAGCGCTACGAGCATCAGTCAGCGGGCTTCTCACCTCCAACGTACGAGCTCATCTCGCGTCTCTCCGACCACTTCTTAAGCTCTCTACAACGATGACATCGGTCTACTTCGGTGCTGGCGGCAAACAAGGCGGCGGCGCGGTCTCGGCCTACTTCACTCCCGGCGGTGCCCCTGCTGGCGGTGGCGGCGGACCCAGTGTTCCTGCGGGTACGGCTCCCGGCGGCGGTGGTGCGACCTCGGTAAGTATCCCGGGGAAGTGAGCGGATAGTAATTAAGGCTTCCTTAGGCCTACTTCTCACCAACTGGCGGCGGCGGTGCAGCCCCCGGAACTACTAGTGCGTATTTCTCTCCGACCGGTGCTGGAGGCGGTGCTGTCGGCGGCGGTGGAGGAGCTCCCCCTCCTGCTGCTCCGGCTGGAGGTGTGCTTTCGTTTCCTCCATTGTTACAACTGACGTAAATGCGGTTCGTTTAGGTACTTCGACCATGACTGCGGTTGGCGGTGCTCCTGGCGGCGGTCGCTCCACCATGACGGCGGTCGGCGGTGCTCCTGCTCCTGGCGGTGCTTCGACGATGACTGCCGTGGGCGGTGCTCCTATGGGCGGCGGACAATCGACCATGACTGCCGTGGGTGGCGCTCCGATGGGTGGTACCTCTACGATGACGGCCGTCGGTGCAGCTCCTGGCGGTGGTCGATCCACGATGACTGCTGTCGGCGGTGCTCCCGGCGGTAAGCTCGCCAAGCTTGTTGGTGTTCTACCCCTAGCGTTTCAGGTGCTTCTACCATGACTGCGGTCGGCGGTGCTCCCATGGGCGGCGGCCAGTCTACGATGACCGCTGTCGGTGGTGCCCCCATGGGCGGTGGTCAGTCGACGATGACTGCTGTTGGCGGCGCTCCGATGGGCGGAACCTCGACGATGACCGCGGTCGGTGCGGCTCCTGGTGGCGGACGTTCTACCATGACGGCGGTTGGCGGTGCTCCTGGCGGTATGCATTCTGTTCGTGAAACACATGTCGTAACGTGGCTTTAGGTGCTTCAACCATGACTGCCGTTGGCGGTGCTCCTATGGGCGGCGGACAATCGACCATGACTGCCGTGGGCGGCGCTCCGATGGGTGGTACCTCTACGATGACGGCCGTCGGTGCAGCTCCTGGCGGTGGTCGATCCACGATGACTGCTGTCGGCGGTGCTCCCGGCGGTAAGCTCGCCAAGCTTGTTGGTGTTCTACCCCTAGCGTTTCAGGTGCTTCTACCATGACTGCGGTCGGCGGTGCTCCCATGGGCGGCGGCCAGTCTACGATGACCGCTGTCGGTGGTGCCCCCATGGGCGGTGGTCAGTCGACGATGACTGCTGTTGGCGGCGCTCCGATGGGCGGAACCTCGACGATGACCGCGGTCGGTGCGGCTCCTGGTGGCGGACGTTCTACCATGACGGCGGTTGGCGGTGCTCCTGGCGGTATGCATTCTGTTCGTGAAACACATGTCGTAACGTGGCTTTAGGTGCTTCAACCATGACTGCCGTTGGCGGTGCTCCTATGGGCGGCGGACAATCGACCATGACTGCCGTGGGCGGCGCTCCGATGGGCGGTACCTCGACGATGACTGCCGTCGGTGCAGCTCCTGGCGGTGGTCGCTCAACGATGACTGCCGTTGGCGGTGCTCCTGGCGGTAAGCTGCTGGACTCTAGCCGCCCATTAACACATATCCGTTTCAGGTGCGTCCACCATGACTGCTGTGGGCGGAGCTCCGATGGGCGGTGGCGGCGGCGCTTCCACGATGACGGCTGTTGGCGGTGCTCCTGTCGGCGGTCGCTCTACGATGACTGCAGTCGGCGGCGCTCCTGGCGGCACGTCCACCATGACTGCGGTTGGCGGCGTTCCTGCTGGTCCCGGCGGGACTTCGACCATGACTGCCGTGGGTGGTGCTCCTGGCGGCGGTAAGCTATGCACGAACGATTGCCACCATGCTTAGCCTGTTTAGCTCCTGTCGGTGGTGCTCCTCCGCCTCCGGTGGCTGGCGGTCCTGCTGCTGTCGGATCCACTTCGGCCTACTTCGGCGTCGGCGGCGGCGGTGGTGGCGGAGCTACTTCGGTAAGCCTACCTTCTAGTTCGCAATTCTAGTTCAATCATTAACAATTCAATCCGCCTTACGGTTTAGTGCTACTTCGGTGCTGGCGGTGGCGGCGGTGGTGGTGGCGGCGGCGGCGGCGCGGCCAAGCCCCCTCCCGGCGTGTCGGCCTACTTTGCTCCCAGCGGTGGCGGTGCTGGAGCTGCTCCTGGAGCCACATCGGCGTACTTCGCTCCGAAATAAGCGCCACATCTAACCAACGCACAATCGTCCGATTAACACCCACCTTTAACGCCCTCTGTCTATCTCAGTGTAACGGCAATAAAGGCTTTAACTAATTTTCTGTTGGATTGGCTCTGCTTCCTAGAACGTCACTGGTCACTAGGAGGCACTGCCATGTTTATCCGCTTGCCAAAAATTATATCTTAGCTGGCTACTTGTAAGAACAACTGTGCACCTTGAGGTCGAGCTCTGACTCTTGGGTGACCCAGTGAGTAAGAAATGGCTCGTCGTCTTGAGGATTTCAAGATCTTCGCACCCTTCGTCGAGTTCAGATTCTAAATGGTCAAAGGGCCGTTCCGCCAATCTACCAATCATTTAAAGTTGCGTACGGTGAATACGCGACTAACATTCTCAGAAGTGCACCTTCAGGTCATCAAAATTCTGCCACCGCTGGCGGCTCAACTCGTCGGCCATTGGCTCGAAAGGTGTGATTGCTAAGCGCATTGCGCGTGTCCCTCCGCGACGCCTTAATCAGCTTTCTCATGTCCCAGCCTCACACGTGTGACGTAACGGGTGATTGTCCATGAAGGCGGCGTCCCCCGACTGTTCGGCGGAACCGGAATGAATGGATCTGCTGCTATTCTGCTACGTTCCTCCGTCGGCGCAATTCGTATCACTTTGAGGAAGCCGCACTTCCAAATACCGAAATGCTCATTAGGCCTGCGGGCAAGCGCTTGTCTTTCTTTTGTAATGTGTTTTCGTTGTGCTCGTAGCGAACGCCGAACAGAACACAGAATGAGGTCCTCTTCCTGGCGCACGAGCGGCTGCTTGTTCCCATATCCGTGATGCGTCCCATTGTTCGGGTCGCTATCCCTGTCCGTCCTTAGCCAACCTTTTAGACCTCGCATTTCCATTCCAGTATTGCGCAACTGCTTAGCTCCACCGGTCTCTGACGTGGCTACGGAGAATGCCGGCATTTTTTCAACCGGTTCTCAACCTTCAAATTAGCCCTAACGACCCTCTTCCGTTTTGCACATTCAAGGCCAACGTTTGCGCGTTTCAATTGTTTTTCACAGGCCCATTTCCTTTCGAGGTCAGTGTTTGTCATTGCCTCCGGGTACAACAGCAGTTTAGTGCCCGACGTACACCACCTGCCTGTAAGTGCGCGTTCTTGTCAGTCGGGGATATTGCGTTGCGTGAAAGAGTCACAAAAAGGTCATTCGGGAGTGGACATTCGCGATGCGCACTATCGTCGCGCAATTACCTTCGTGACCGCTTCGCGAACGAGATGATATTCCGCTGACCGATATCAGCAACTCGCTCAAGGCAACTCCATTCAGCATGCGGCCCAAAGCTGTAAGTTTCCAAGCCTAACAACGGGATCGTGAAATGGCAAGTCTCTTGTCCCATGAGAGTTCCTCTATGTCTGGCTATTGTGCGGGGCATGAATGCGAAATGATATCGTGAATGCTCTGGGAACGTTTCATAGACACCTTCGCCCATGGCTAAGAGATGCGTCAGCGGAGTGCGGATTGTTTACCTTGTAAGGATTTTATTAGTTTCAGGACTTGCGAAAGCGAAGCACTATCATGGACACAACCTGTAAGAAAGATCCATGTCATCACGTAAATCAATGTGCTTCGCAATCACCGGTCATCTCGAGGTCTAAGCAGCGAAGGTACCTGACGCAAAAGCTGTCCAGTCTGCGGTCACTGGGGCCGAATCTCTACGACGAAATCATCGTGGAGCCAACCGTTGAGGTCTGTGTGAAAATTTTCTGGGACACTTATTGCAATGCTTTCCCTTACCGTTTGAATTCGATTCTGCCGGTAGCTGAAATAGTAACGTTTTCACTCGACGCGCTTAGCTGCTCGGAAAGGAAAATGCTATTGTCTTACGGACAGAGTTTTCCTTTTGCGAACGATGTATACAATAGCCTTCGTCCTTGGATGCGTAGGCGAGAGGTCGCTTTCGTAACGGAAGTTTTAATCGGTTTTCGTGGGCTACACCGGAAGCGCTGGAGTTCAAGGTGGTAGGGATGGCCGACCATCCTGGCCTTTACCGCGTCTACACGTACCTGTGATACGTGAACATCTGACCACCGCCACCAGTGAGCCCGCTACTATTTCGAGACGAGACATAGTGTGAATACTTACTTGGGAGAAGATTATAAGCAGCCGACCTCTGAGCTTAATGTTCCGTCGGCATAAAGCAAACAAAGGGACAATGTCATATGCAACTCGTACTTAAGCAACCAGGAACGTGCAAACATTGGTGGAACGCATTAAACCAGACAGATCAATTGGGGTATATGAATGCTGGTGGTTAGCGGGGAGAGATATGAAGTGTGTTGTTCCCTCACTTCCATTGAATGACCGCCGCGGTCATTCGGTTTGCGCATCTCCGGTGCGAACAATGCCCCGAAGTGACGCTTTGAAGGTAGGCTTCCAGCACACAACTTGCTCCTCACTCGACTGCAAGCATGCTTTCATCTTACTTCTTAGTAATTATGCAAGTATTTCAGTTTTTCCTTGCGTCTTTATGCGACCTAAAGGTGCCGCCTGAAGAACGAAAGCGACTTGGACTTCGTTATCCGAAAACTCCTGGTAGGTTGAGACTACTCAATGCTCCACTCCGTCAGGGTAGAAGACGTTACATTGGTAGTTCCATTCAGAAGTGCAGAGGCTGCTGAAGAAGCTTCACAGGTGCAAGATTGCGGAGAAGGAGATCGTAAACACTGACGTCAATGCCATTATTTCGACGCTGAAGGTAAGCGAGGCCGATCGTTCGATGCTGCTAACCCCATTCTAGGAAGTGCTGAGCGAGTTCCCTGGCGGTATCTTTAGTGTGTCCAACGAAGATTTCATTTGTGTCAGCCTTCACTGCTCTCTGGAAATAGCCCTTGTTTACGTTAACGGGTTAGTATAAGAAGGCAACAAGCCGTATACCATTCCTGCAGGCTAATAGAAGGACTGCCCATCTTCTTGCGCCAGTTTACCTACCTCGTCTGCAAGTGCTTACGCAATTTGGCTCAACAAAGCGCTGGTTCACTAACGGACTCGTATACAGGTAGGCCGTAGCCGACTAGCGCGTCCGTGTCAAACTCTTTCGTACGCGTCACCGGTCTGGTGTAGACCTACTGCTACTGTTCACCCCAGTCCTGTTTCCTAATTCGGTCGGCGACGTCACCAAGTTTTTGCGTGCCACGCGAATCAGCCTCATTATGATCGACCTCTGCGACACCGTCTTCCAGCCGCTTATTATCGCGCAGGGCTCGCTAACCGATTCCGCCTATCACAGCGATGAGGACTTCTTTAACGGTAAGAGACTTTTGGTAGGTTGAACAACAATCTTAGTGTTGCAGACCTCTTCAAAAACCTCGATCGCCTTCAAGACTCCTTCTGCGAGACCGACAGTGAGACGGAGGACGACGGGTACGCTGATTCATTCGAGTCAGAGCCGTCGGAAAAGAAGTCGACAACTGATGAATCAGCGAACACTCAGTATTACCAGATTACCTATGTGGATTAACCTGAAGTAAAAAAAGAGATAAAGCTATGCCACTAATGTTGTTAAGCACTGTACACCACACGAGCTTAACGGTGTCATTTGCGATTTCGGAAACGAGCATATGGCAGCAGTCTGCATATGACTCATAGTACAGGGAAACAGATGCCTAGCGCATGGGTTACCCAACTCCATTAACTCCTTCTCTCTTGGATTTCGCGAAGTGACCCTTGGCCGGACAATTGTTATGCTCGTTTAGTAGACCCAAAACGTCTGGCTGCTTTGCCTTCCGGGTGGAACTGGAATCCGATTGATCTCGGGCGGCTTTCTTAATAGATACGCTTTTGTCTGACGCCCTCTCGTGGTGATTAGGCTCTGCCGCGGTTCGCTGCCGACTTTTTTGTCTCCCCGAAGCCACGGTTGTGAAGGGCGGAAAAGCCTCTGTGGGCGGCTGTTGCCGCACACGAATGAACTCAGCACTGGAGAGTTCGCCCTTCTCGAATGTGCGAAGGTGATTTCGATGTGGGCGGGGGGTCCGCTAGAAGCTTCCTGCAGGATGGGTTGCCGGATGCCGGAGGACACATTCGCCAATCGGTGATCTGACAGCCGGCGGCTCGCGTTGAAGCATTTGTTCGATAATTTGACTCCCATTCCGGACCTTTTAGCGGTAAACAACAATTGCTTGAACCATGTCAGTGCGTCTGGTTGCAATTTAGAAAGCGGAATTTCCGGCTCTAAAGGATGGCCTATACAGACGCGATTAACCATCCTTTCATAGTTCCACTTTTCTAATCCAACCTCAACGCTTTTAGCGGATCTCAGCTCGGCTAAACGATGGCTTCCCGCACAACTCCCGGTGGTATCGGCTTCTCCGTTCTTGCCAAGGTACGTGTTTCTGGCCGTCATTTATAGCGCAGAAGCATAAAAAAGGCTGGGCGTAAATTTCTGCTGTAACTATGCTCCCTGTAGAACAATGTAAGTTTTTGATGTGGAATGGCTACGCTTTCAGAAGGTTTCCAGTCATATCAACTAGAATAAGTGGTCCGTTGGACTAGCTTGAAATATCCGATTTTACGAAGCACTGTTTTCGGATAGCCCCTTCGCATATAACAGAACTTGGGTCATATAATTTTACAGGAACCTGCCTGCAGTTAAGGTTGCGCATGGTCTAGAAATGGTCCTCACTCAAATTTCTAGCTATTAGTTTCATGCTGACTACAGTAGAGCTAGCATGCGACTATCATTAGCATCGCACACGATGATAGATCACCTCTTGAGGCACGAGTGATGAATGAGAACCGTGAAATAAATTGGTTTACAGCAAGCGTCCAAGTACAACGAGCAGGAGGGAGAGTTGCTGCTGAAATGGATCAAGCAGCTGTCCGGAGAACAGATCAGCACCAGCGGCGATCGCGAAAACTTCCACAAGCTCCTTAAGGATGGAACGCTGTTGTGCAAGTATGTTAGAGCGCAGTAGCCTCCTAGTCATGTCGGTGTTGCGTTCAGGGCTGCGAACGCCATTGAAGCCGGAAGCGTAAAGAAGGTCCAGAAGCCGATCTCGAACTTCGCCTGCATGGAGAACATCAACGCGTTCGTCGACTTCGCTAAGAAGCAGGGAGTGCCCGGTGAGGAGACCTTCCAGTCGGTCGACCTCTTCGAAGCTCGCGACCTGTTCTCCGTCTGCGTCACGCTCATCTCGCTCGGACGCATTGTAAGTTTGGGGTACTGGGTGCGGGACCCACGGGACTGGCGCCTTCCTACCTTTGCTTTCGCTTAACATCCCACAACTTTGCACTCTGTAAGCACTCTGAAATCATCTTTCCCTTGGTCGCCATTCTGCTGCCTTAACTATTATTCACGGCCTTTTTAGCTTCAAAAGGCTGGCAAGACCAACCCGTTCAAATAAGCAACATGTTCGTTTACTTCTGAACTGCTTTACCTTTGTTCGTAGCCTTGTGTTAGCCGTAGTGGCGCTTTCTTTCGTTTTCGACGAGCATAGACAATAGTGCTTGACAAAGCCGCAGAAGCGTGACCACTTACCTGATCGTTTTAGCTCAAGACCAAGGGAAAGCCGCATCCGGAGGAGGTCGACAAGAAATCCGTCTACAATATTCCGCAGTTCTAAACCCCAACGCTTCAATGTCCTTCCAACCCAAAAAGTTCCAGNTTCTAACTAAGCAAGTCGAATGCTCCCCGGTACACCTTAATGGAGGCATGGTTACCGGTTTATCTTTACACCCGTAAGAGCAATGCAAACATAGTGATAAATTTAGACATCGTGTAGTAGGAAAGAGCTTCGCATGCGATGCCTTCTTCGATTTACGTAATCCTCGATATAATCCACCATAAACATTTCCTCCGAAGCTGGCTAAAGCCGATCATGAGACGGTTGGTATAAGCGTTGCAACTCACGTGCATCATCCAAGGATCCCAGGGGCATTGGTAGGAAGCATAGCGCTCGCTAAAGCACGAGTATGGTGAGCGCCATAGGTGAAGGGGCGTACCTAATGTCCACAACGAGAAGCCGTTCGATGAGTTCGGGCAACGCATGGGAATACCGATGGAAGTACTTGTGACTGTCGCGGACCATGTCGAGATTCAGTATTTTCAGTCGTACCACCTCCTCGTTCTCATCCTCGAACGGGGAAATGCCGGTAGCGATAACGAAGAGGAAGACACCAAAGCTCCTGAAATGACGATTGTGCAGAATTGGTATGAACCTGTTCTCACCAGACGTCAGACTTCTTGCAGGGCTTGTGTCCAAGTACTTCCGGAGCTACGAATTCGATGGGTCCTCCTTCCCAAATGACAAGCTCGTTCATGGCGCTTCGCGGAAGGCATGAACCAAGGTCTATGAGCACTAGGTGCGGTCGCTTGTTGTGCGTTTCCACCAGTAGGTCCTCTGGCTGAAGTTAGTGTGGGCTTCATTGATGTGCATTCATTTAAAACGTACCTTTATTGCGAGGTGCGCAAGCTCGTGAGAATGCAGGTAGTCAATAGCGTTGATCAAGTCGCTACTGAGCTTCTGAATAATTGCTTCGGATATGAAGCCGAGATTGGTGAGGTACGACAGCACCTGCACTCCTTCAACTCTAGCATTCGATGATCAAGGTTGCTACCGAAAATGCGAGGCTTACTTGTGCATAATGACCAAGATCTCGTCCATGTAGAGCGTTGTTCCGAAATATCGGACGATATTGGGGTGACAAACCAGAGTCATTGCTTGTATTTCTCTAACGATCGCGTCGAAGTCGGATTCGCTAGTCGGAATGACGAAGCACTTCACTGCGAACTTGCGCTTGCTCATGCGGCACGTCGCGTGCTTCACCACCGAGAAGCGGCCCTTGCCGATGACCTGTTCCACCGAGAAGATCTTCCGAAAAGATTCAGCAAGCAAAGGGATCTAAGTACGAAACCGTTTGAACCGCCTAACGGGGGGCATACATCGTAGAAACGAAGTCGTTGTCTTGCACTCGACATCGCGTCCGTCTCTCGCTCCTCTACGTTCACCGTTACGGGGTTGCTGGGCAGGCCGCGGAAGAACTCGTTCGAGGCAAATACGCGGAACTGGTATGTAACGGGGTGCAGTTTCGATATGTGGATGGCACGATGGCGAAGACCGTCGATTCCGGTTACTACGGTGCCCCAGTCGCTAAAGCCTACAAAGCTCCAACCATAGCCGGCCGCATGAATCGGTCCCAAGGCACACTGCTTACCTTCCCGTCGGTATTGCACCGTGTACCACAGAAATTCGGAGCCTCCGCGAAAAGTGTGCGTCCACTTGAGGTGTATGCTGGAGTCGCCGAGCAGTTTCACGGTCAGATCCATAGGTGTGCCGGGTGGTGTGATCACGCTGACGCTACAGGAGGAAGCTGCTTTTCCCACATCGTTGTCAATGCTGACGGAATACTGGCCGGCGCACGCCGAGTCTACGTGTTCGATTGTTAGCGTAGGCTTGCCGTCGTATGTCTAGGATTTGGTACGCGTCAGCCTCAGATCGAGGTGCATTACCTCAATGATACAACGATCTAATTCCACAGCGGGTCCGGACCAGTCAATGAAGAACGGCTCTTCGGCTGTGAACTCGCACTTCAGCTGGACCGTCTCACCAATCTTCGTGGACACGTTCTGGAGTTCTTTGAGGAACGTAGGCTTCTCTTCGTCGAACTGAATTTTGTGGCTTAAAGGAGATGTTTATCTGCACGTACCAGTGGCGCCCTTTTTGGTACAAATTGAGCGAAGTCCGAGAGCTTGAGTACATGTGGTAGTTCAAGAAGGAACTCATCGGGGTTCGTGAGCTCTGACAGCGACGCGTGACAGTCCACAGTGGCGTACCATTTCCGGCGGTACCTGAAGCAAGTCCCGACGGAATACCGAGTAAAAAATGCTGAGTCGCAAAAGTTTGTCCTGGCATTTGAGTCGCCTACTTTATCTGGTCGGCAAAGCTTTGACCGGGGACACTCATGTATTTCGAGAAACGACGTAGGTATGTCACCGGCTGAGCCGTCGCTCTTCCGTACTCGAGCATACCCCTTTCGTTCGACAGACAGGATCCGAACCTGAAAGACGACGCGTGCGTGCAAGTCAAAGGACAACGGCTTGGTGGAACTCACTAGTTCTCCCGCCTCAGCACTGACTTGGCCTTTTCGAACGGCATCGAAACGACAGATGACTTTCGCACCCAGGCCTTCAGCCATACCTGTCTTTGTCAAAGCAGGAGAAACGTGTTCTCTTTGACACGCAACAAAGCGATGAAGCGGAGGAAAAGCACTGTCGGATAGAAAAAATGCACCCGTGGCAAAAGCAAACTCATCTGACCCCGATGCTCTCACTTCCGCTTGCCACCGCGTAAATCACAACTGCCAGGCCCAGCGATCGTGGTCGAGGCCAGCGGTCATATCAAAGCGGGGGTTATGACGCAACAGCTGTAGTCAGGCAGCGTGAAAACAAGGAAAAGGACGCAGAGCGTTCAGCAAGAAGCAACATCAGGCAAATGCGTTAAGAATTGCTTAATCGGAATGCACGTACAATTTGAAGCCGACACGACCTCAAGCACCCGTTGACCTTAACGGCTCTGGGGTACCTACGAAAAAACCTCCCCGCGTTTAGTGTTCAGCCGACGATTTGGAGTTATTTTTCACAGCTAAACTGAAATATCATGTGTTGAGCCGAAGGGGACATCATGAGCATAGGTAGCTGTACCTTAGCCAAACGTATGGTAGGCTTGAACGTAGGTAGGATTGTTAGTCCCTTATGCTAATTTGACTACGTAAAGCCATTAGGTTCTTTGGGACATTGTTACTCTACACATCTTTCTCAGCCTCTTACGACTGCTATGGGCGCAGTTCTCGGGGCCAGGGCAATGTCGTCTCTCGCCTGGCAACTTGCATCTTGCCTGATCCCAGCGCTAACACTCTTCGCGTGCGTTCTGCTCGGTCTCCTCAACTGCAAGGCGAAGAAGAAGGTGAGCTCAGCGTTTGCACTTCCATGCTACATGTTCTGTGTCGACAATTGATGTGTTAACCGAGTTGCACACCTAGCAAGTTTTAGAAACCTCCAGAGGATGCGGCTCTACGTCCGCCTGGTACCTTCCCATCAAATTCGCATTCGTCGACCAGCATTGTTCGTCCCGGGGTTCAAGCGCAAACGGCTAACAAAGAAAATGCAGCTCCTGGCGACCCGGTCGACAAGAAGCACAACGACGACGCAAAGAAAGAGGCTACTAACAAGAAGGCCCAGGTAAGTCGCAGCAAAGTAACAGGTATTGTAATGACATCTTAAGGACTGCGAGCAGAAACCCGCAGCAGTGACTTCGAAGGAGAAAGCGAAGGATCACTCCACGGGCCCACCCAAAGCGGACAAGGATCCGAAGAGCAACCCAATCCTGTCGAACCCTCTCGTAACTCCGATAACAGACGAATGCCCAACGGGCCCGAAGGAAGAGAAAGTGAGTTAGACCTACATACCTCGTCAAATCTTTGAAGACCTATTCTCGGCATTTAGCAGCCCGATAAACCGGAAGACGACAAGCATCGCAACGGATCGGCGCAGACGCTGGAACGAACCCAGACCGAAGCAGATCCCACACAAGAGTGCTAGACGCCATTATGACTGCTCATGCCACTATCATCATTGGAAATAAAAGCCTCTAATGCGTTGGCATTTCTAGCGTATACACACCTTATTTCATTTCTACCGTAGACATGCCTTTATTTTCGTCTAACTCAACATTAATGATCGTATCGCGTTTGAAGCCGACTAGGCGTTCTTCAGGCGTAATTCGTTTTGGCTATTCTAGCGCGATGCAAGCAAGGGCTGAGTAAGGACTACTGAGTCATGAACTTTCTAGCCGTTGCCTGCATTCCATCGTGTCTTGCATGCGTCTGTAATCGGACCCGGTCGGTATGCATTTGCTGTTGCCGTAGACACCCGAATCTCGTAGTGTTGTCAACTACTGGAATAGCCTATCGGTTTGCCTGGATAGGTGGCCAAGACTGATGCTTTACCACCCTCGTACAATCCTTCGACTTCGCTTTTGTCCCACGTTCAGTTACTTCAGTGTTCAGCGCTGTTTGCTTGCATGTATTCTTTCATGCGTTTGTGGAGCAATACGTGGCAACTTACAAGCGACGCTAGGGCGTTCAGCCGTAAAAAAGAGTAGGATATGCCTTAAGACTCCCTTAGGCCTTAGACAGCTCAGGTGAGCGGTGTATTAGGCAGGTATATTGCTCTTTTGAATTTCCTCGGTTTTGCAAGTCTGATGAAGCGTACTGCATCGCAGCGTACTACCGTTGGACTTCACGGCAATAAAGAAAGGGCCTAAAACGTTCTCAGCAGTTGCACAAGAATTACGTGCCTGCCACCAGTGAGTTACACCGTACGGCGTCATCAACTGTAGGGAATCTGCATACGGACTACCTTAAATCAGAATGACTTCGCCAATATGCCATTCACAGCTTGGCTTTCGTCGCGGAGATGTCGCTACGGCGCAGCTTCTTCATCTCAGCGTCGCTCGTCGCATTTCTAGCCGTCTTCGAAGTCCGCGTGGACGCAGCGCCTGTACCAGCAGTCAGAGTGCTTCCATGGAATATCAACAACGGCTCGAGTACGTCCCATCCGTCTTGTCCGTCCATGCGTTTGCGTACGGTTTAGAACTCGTCATCCGTCCTGTGTGGATTATGGTCCCGAAAGATGAAGTCGTAGTGCTATTTACTGATGCGGCCAGGTCAGCAGGTATGCCAACGTCTCCGTCATGCCGGTTCCAACGAACATGGAATTTAGCTCCATCGAAGGCGTCTACCGCTACGACTAAAGCGCCAGTGACATCAAGAAAAACGCCCACGAAACCTACAACAGTTCGACGTTCTACAGCGAAACCCTACGAGCCTACTGAGACGACTAAAGCGCCAGTGACATCAAGAAAAACCACCACAAAACCTACAACACTACGACATTCTACGGCAAACCCCTACGAGCCTACCGAGACCACTGGAAACAAGCCGGAAACGACGACCGATGAAGCAACAACGGAATCTCCCGCTGTAACAGGTACAGAACAAGCGTATCCTTCGTTTTAATGATAGTAAGTAATCGCAATTCAGACTCAAGTACCGTGGAGACAACAACCGGAGAACCAGAGCATCTTGATACCACGTCGATGGAACCTTCATATTCAACAGGTATTGCTTTCTATGTGCAGCAATGTCATTGCCGTGACATTCATCATTCCTTAAGCTCACGAATTTAGACTCGATTGCAAACAAGACCCCAAGCAAAGCCACAGAAAAGCCTAAAACCGTGTCAGCGCCGATGTCATCGAGCTCAGAAGCGTCGGAAGTAACGAGCACCACCGTCGGTTCGGAGACGTCATCAGACACTGATGAGCCTGACGCACCTATCCCGACGTATATTGATAAGGTTATGGGTACGCCTGTCGACATATTTCACGCTAACTGCGCAGTGACTTTTTTAGGCGAAACCGGAAGGACCGACGATCCCGGAGAAACAGAGCCACCTGCACCGGATTACGACACTGATATGTTTGACGAGCTTACGACTACCGACCCCGACCCGGACCCTTATTAGTGATGCATTGCTGATGCTGTTTCGGTGTGAAAATAAACTTGTGAATAAGTATGCTTCTCGTGATGTAGCCATCTAACCTTGTCGCTGAGTGCGCCTAAGACATTCTGGGCGGCTGAGCGGCCACAACACCTGTTAGTCCAGACAAGTTATGATAGTGCGGTTTCTCAAATGACTGCCCTTAGCACCCTCTGAGTCTCCAAGTATTAAGGTGACGGTTGGATTCCGAAGCTTGATGTTCCGTACTATCTGCACCATGTTGTGTCACTATTTTACATGGTCCTTATTTGTTGCTATTCGATTCAACGATTAGTTCAGCTTAGCGGTCAGTTTATTTTATTACGGTTAGATTTGCTCATCGCAGCAGCAACGCATACAACATCATTGGAGATCACATGTACAGCAATCAACACTCGGACGGGCCCAGAAGGTAGGCCGTGCTTTTTTGCGCAAAAAAAAGAAGTTTGAGGGACCTGCCCGCATGTCCAGCCATGAGCTTTGTGTGGGGCAGGTACCTTCGCTCAGCGGTCTCTTCGGTGGTCGCGTAAAAAGTTAAACTAATTGGCCGTATGCGGTGAGGCGCCTAGAATCGTCGGATGCAAGATTACCACGATTGCTAAACATCGTAAAAACTGGGGGGACGAAGTTGAGCGATCGAGAAAGTGAGACAACGTGACCTACAAAACTATCGTACAACGCGCACTGAATGAATGAAGGAAGACACCGGTATCGCACTTTGCTTAACACAACACTACGGACAACTGAATGGGTCCTCGTCCACTGAGTATGTACTGGTGATTCGCTTCTTGCGCGTCGCACGCCTACGACTTCTTGAAGCCGAACAGTTTCGAGGACTTCCCACTGCCGGCGGGTATCGCTGTCGAGTTGTGCTTTGGCGACGATAGCGAGCCAGTGCCAGGAGACGCTGACGTTGGCGTGCCGAGCGATCCACTGGAGTCTTGTTTGCCTCCCCTGAAACGAAGCATTTAGTTTTGGTAACTCGGGGACTGTGTCGCACACAGGAATTTAAGCGCTTACAAGCTAAGGGAGTTGAAGTTGTTCGACAGCTGGTTCTGGTAGGCACGTTTCGGGTCGACAAGGGCGGCCAGGAAGGCTTTCTGCTGGTCGAGTTGCGAAGCGATCTTCTCCAGCCACTGCTGCTTCTCGTCGGGAGTACTAGCCTGCAGCAGGAACGTCACCGGCTGCGACGTGTCCATGCTCTTGAGGATGAAACTCAACGGTTGGTCAGGCACGTTCTCCTCCATGGCCATTTTGCTGACCTTAAATTAATCCCGGTTATTCTGGTTCCGGGTGTCCGTTCTCTATTATGAGGTCGGCTCTGCAACGAACCATGATTTGCTTGCGGAAGATGTAGGTGGGGTTCGAATATTCTTTCTTCGGCATAATGCAGTCCGCAATAATAGCCGACTGCTCGAAGAGGAAGATCGCCGCCAGCGTGTGGTCTTTGCCCTTCGTCTGGCCCTGTGCGACTTCCGCGATTTGCAGTTTGCCCTAAAACTGACCAAATTAAAACGCCGTCACGGCGGCTACCGCCGACCTGGAAGAGCAGACGGCCCTGAGCGTTGAGGTTTCCTTCGAAGTTCTGCAGTCGGCCGACCTGCATCATGTCGTCGCACGCCTTCGGCACGACGTGCATCACGTCCTGCGCCTTCTTCAGCGTATCCAGACGATCGCCGGCGCGCTCCGTGTACTTGACGATGTCCTTGAGCATGAGCTGGTACTTCATGATCCGCTGGACGGGCTTGATCAAGAGGTCGCATAGCGCCACCTTGTGGCCCAGCTTTTGCTTTGTCTCCGCGAAGAACTAAAACATGCGGTTTAGGTTTGTTGTGTAGCGTCCTTTTCATTTTTAGCCATGCTGCAGGAGGTTCTATAGTCGCGCTGTGCTGGACGACTTCCTTCGGACTGCGCGCACTATAACCCCAATTACGTTCCAAAGCGCGCCGCGTTCCTGCCACTCTTATTCTTTCGTTCCGCAGATTTCATTGAGTGAAGCGCGACAAACGGAACGCAAATTCATTCAAGAGAGTCGTTGAGGAAGGGCGCGCCGTCAAATCCAATAAGGCGTCGAAAAACTCATCTCCGGTGATTGCCTAAGGGTGGAAGGGGCGCCCCCCGCTTGCCGAAGAGTGTAAAAGACGATGGACCCAAATGCAAACAGACGGAAACGGGCGAAAATCGATTCCCGCCTTAAAATTGGAGCACTTCGGCCACCGGTGGGCATATAATGAGGCGTAATTTCTCGCAGCGACTATTTGGAGCGAGATAACCAGCCGCCACGCAGACCTCCACTTCCGCCCCTAAATTGGCTTAAAAATGGCATGAAGGGTGCCTGCACGCACTCATCGACATCGAAGAACGGCAATATTGAAAGAGTGAAGAGATTTTCAACCAAGGGTCTAAAAGAAACCGGAGCTTTGAAGTGCACCAATAAGGCCCGGTGATCGCATGTATGCTTCTTCAACTTCCTTCACATTTGCTTTAAACGCAGCTAAACATGACACGGTGTCCTTAGAGAATAACTCGTCGCGTGCATGCGAGCTTAGAGGGCGGTAATTAGGCAGAGCTATTAGGCTGTTGAGTCAGCAGCTTTCGCGCTTGACGTCTCTAGCGAAATGAAGCAATCACGCACCTGGTCGAAGGATTCCTGAGAGACGAGGAAGTCGGACTTCGGCTTGTTTTGGCAATACTT
>JNEY01000003.1:1797490-1882182 GCA_020875895.1 Aphelenchus avenae
CCCCCACGGTGGGGGGGGGGGGGCCGAACTATACATGTCCCTAGAACTCGTCATCCGGCCTGTGTGGATTATGGTCCCGAAAAATGAAGTCGTAGTGCTATTCACTGATGCGGTCACGTCAGCAGGTATGCCAACGTCTCCGTCATGCCGTGTCCAACGAACATGGAATTTAGCTCCATCGAAGGCGCCAACCGCTACGACTAAAGCGCCGGTGACATCAAGAAAAGCGACCACAACGAAGGCGCCTACCGCTACGACTAAAGCGCCGGTGACATCAAGAAAAACGACCGCAAAACCTACAACAGTTCGACGTTCTACGGCGGAACCCTACGAGCCTACCGAGACGACTGAAGACGCAACGGAAACGACGACCGATGAAACAACAACGGAATCTCCCGCTGTAACAGGTACAGAATAAGCGTATCCTTCGTTTTATTTTAGTATGTAATCGCAATTCAGACTCAACTACCGTCGAGACAACAACCGGAGAGCCAGGGTCTCTTGATACGACGTCGATGGATCCTTCCAGTTCAACAGGTATTGCTTTTTATGTGCAGCAGTGTTATTGCCGTTACATTCAGCATTCCTGAAGCTCACGAATTTAGGCTCGATTGGAAACAAGACGACAAGCAAAGCCACAGAAAAGCCTGAAACCATGTCAGCGCCGATGTCATTGAGCTCAGAAGCATCGGAAGTAACGAGCACCACCGTCGGTTCGGAGACGTCATCAGACACTGAGGAGACTGACGCACCTTTCCCGGCGTATGCCGATAAGGTTATGGGTATGCCAGTATATTTCACGCTAACTTCTTAATGGATTTTTTTAAGGCGACACCGGAAGAACCGACGATCCCGGGGAAACAGAGCCAACTGCACCGGATTACGACACTGATATGTTTGACGAGCTTACGACTACCGACCCCGACCCCGACCCTTATTAGTGATGCATTGCTGATGCAGTTTCGGTGTGAAAATAAACTTGCGGATAAGTATGCTCATCGTGATGTAGCCATCTAACCTTGTCTCTGAGTGCATCTTAGCCATTCTCGACGGTTGAGCGGCCACAACACCTGTTAGTCCAGACAAGTTATGATAGTGCGGTTTCTTAAATGACTGTATTTAGCACCGTATTACGATGTCTCCAAATATTACGATGACGCTTGGCTTCCGAAGCCTGATGTTCCACACTATCTTCACCATGTTGTGTCACTATTTTTACATGGATCTTAACTCTTGCTATTCGATTCAACGATGGGTTCAGTTTAGCTGTCAATTTATTTTATTACGGTTAGATTTGCTCATCGCAGCAGCAACGCATAACAACATCATCGGAGATCACATGTACAGCAATCAACACTCGGACGGGCCGAGAAGGTACGCCGTGCTTTTGCGCAAAAAAAACTTTGAGGGACCTGTCCACATGTCCAGCCACGAGTTTTGTGTAGGGGCAGGTACCTTCGCTCAGCGCTCTCTTCGGTGGTCGCGTAAAAACAGTTAAACTAATTGGCCGTATGCGGTGAGGCGCCTAGAATCGTCGGATGCAAGATTACCACGAATGCTAAACATCGTAAAAACTGGGGGGGGGGACGAAGTTGAGCGATCGAGAAAGTGAGACAACGTGACCTACAAAACTATCGTACAACGCGCACTGAACGAATGAAGGAAGACACCGGTATCGCACTTTGCTTAACACAACACTACGGACAACTGAATGGGTCCTCGTCCACTGAGTATGTACTGGTGATTCGCTTCTTGCGCGTCGCACGCCTACGACTTCTTGAAGCCGAACAGTTTCGAGGACTTCCCACTGCCGGCGGGTATCGCTGTCGAGTTGTGCTTTGGCGACGATAGCGAGCCAGTGCCAGGAGACGCTGACGTTGGCGTGCCGAGCGATCCACTGGAGTCTTGTTTGCCTCCCCTGAAACGAAGCATTTAGTTTTGGTAACTCGGGGACTGTGTCGCACACAGGAATTTAAGCGCTTACAAGCTGAGGGAGTTGAAGTTGTTCGACAGCTGGTTCTGGTAGGCACGTTTCGGGTCGACAAGCGCGGCCAGGAAGGCTTTCTGCTGGTCGAGTTGCGAAGCGATCTTCTCCAGCCACTGCTGCTTCTCGTCGGGAGTGCTAGCCTGCAGCAGGAACGTCACCGGCTGCGACGTATCCATGCTCTTGAGGATGAAACTCAGCGGTTGGTCAGGCACGTTCTCCTCCATGGCCATTTTGCTGACCTTAAATTAATCCCGGTTATTCTGGTTCCGGATGTCCGTTCTCTATTATGAGGTCGGCTCTGCAACGAACCATGATTTGCTTGCGGAAGATGTAGGTGGGGTTCGAATATTCTTTCTTCGGCATAATGCAGTCCGCAATAATAGCCGACTGCTCGAAGAGGAAGATCGCCGCCAGCGTGTGGTCTTTGCCCTTCGTCTGGCCCTGTGCGACTTCCGCGATTTGCAGTTTGCCCTAAAACTGACCAAATTAAAACGCCGTCACGGCGGCTACCGCCGACCTGGAAGAGCAGACGGCCCTGAGCGTTGAGGTTTCCTTCGAAGTTCTGCAGTCGGCCGACCTGCATCATGTCGTCGCACGCCTTCGGCACGACGTGCATCACGTCCTGCGCCTTCTTCAGCGTATCCAGACGATCGCCGGCGCGCTCCGTGTACTTGACGATGTCCTTGAGCATGAGCTGGTACTTCATGATCCGCTGGACGGGCTTGATCAAGAGGTCGCATAGCGCCACCTTGTGGCCCAGCTTTTGCTTTGTCTCCGCGAAGAACTAAAACATGCGGTTTAGGTTTGTTGTGTAGCGTCCTTTTCATTTTTAGCCATGCTGCAGGAGGGTCTATAGTCGCGCTGTGCTGGACGACTTCCTTCGGACTGCGCGCACTATAACCCCAATTACGTTCCAAAGCGCGCCGCGTTCCTGCCACTCTTATTCTTTCGTTCCGCAGATTTCATTGAGTGAAGCGCGACAAACGGAACGCAAATTCATTCAAGAGAGTCGTTGAGGAAGGGCGCGCCGTCAAATCCAATAAGGCGTCGAAAAACTCATCTCCGGTGATTGCCTAAGGGTGGAAGGGGCGCCCCCCGCTTGCCGAAGAGTGTAAAAGACGATGGACCCAAATGCAAACAGACGGAAACGGGCGAAAATCGATTCCCGCCTTAAAATTGGAGCACTTCGGCCACCGGTGGGCATATAATGAGGCGTAATTTCTCGCAGCGACTATTTGGAGCGAGATAACCAGCCGCCACGCAGACCTCCACTTCCGCCCCTAAATTGGCTTAAAAATGGCATGAAGGGTGCCTGCACGCACTCATCGACATCGAAGAACGGCAATATTGAAAGAGTGAAGAGATTTTCAACCAAGGGTCTAAAAGAAACCGGAGCTTTGAAGTGCACCAATAAGGCCCGGTGATCGCATGTATGCTTCTTCAACTTCCTTCACATTTGCTTTAAACGCAGCTAAACATGACACGGTGTCCTTAGAGAATAACTCGTCGCGTGCATGCGAGCTTAGAGGGCGGTAATTAGGCAGAGCTATTAGGCTGTTGAGTCAGCAGCTTTCGCGCTTGACGTCTCTAGCGAAATGAAGCAATCACGCACCTGGTCGAAGGATTCCTGAGAGACGAGGAAGTCGGACTTCGGCTTGTTTTGGCAATACTTCACGTAGTATGTGTGTAACCTTCGCTCCTGAAAGAACCAGCATGGTTAAGTTGTTCTGCGGTGACGTCGCTTACGTATTTGACGAATGCATTACCCGCAGCTTCGTAGTCAGTAAGGCACTTTTCGATCTCCTTCATGAAGATCCTAAACGACTAGGATTGGTAAGGACGATCGCAAGAGCGCTCATTACGTTTTGTGGAAGTCGCAGATCTGCGCGATATTCGCGAAGATGATTTTGTCCTTTCCCTGCAGGTCCTCGGGCAGCTCCATGGACGAGAGGTTGGCGATGTAGCCGTCGACGACAGACGTGAGATCGCGAACGTAGTCCCTTTCCGTCTCGACCAGCTCGTTGAGAACGTACCTAAACGAAGCTTTTGCGACGCAGAGATGTTAGCGGGCAACGTACGATCGCTTAAGTCTGGCCAACTCCTCGGGTGTCCTCTCGACTGGCGTTGACCCGTTCTCGCCAGACGGAGACGACGCGACGCCTGAATCCGTTGCTACTTCGGCATTGGTCTTCGCCGGCTCGTCCATCTGAAACAGCGTGAATCAAACCGACTGCAACAAAGCGACAAACACTTTGGAAATATGAGACAAACGTTGATTTAGCTGCGAATTGAGAACAAAAATTTCAGCGACGGACTCTTAATCCCTAACGCCAGTCGTCCAAGGGTCTTTAATTCCTCGACTTTTTGTCGAGGAGTGACAGAGCCGATTGGGGCGGAAGCCGTCACCCAAACGATATGAGTGGAACAGCGTCGGAAACGGCGAAGAAGCGGCGAAGGCATGAATAATTGGGTCAGATTAGGCTGACTAAAGCCACCTCTTCGACAGCGGTTCGCAGCAGGACTCTCACAGGCCATTACTTGCCTGAAAGGCGCGCCACTCGCGGGACACCTTCGCACATTCCGTCTTTGCAACCAAAAAAACGGCTGGGTCATCAGCGAGTGCTACGGCCCTTCTTCTTCATGCGAGTCATTATAGTCCGTAGAGCCAAAACTATACCGATCGGTGGACCCCTTTTCGGTAAACGACGTGTTGATGGAACTGTGAACTAATTTCGAGTTAGACATGCAAACGGACATGCAATACCGCTCTCACGCCGCCATACTCCGGTAGACCCTTGGCCAAAAACCAAAACAGTTGGAAATGAGGTGATTGCCTTATATGGAAAGAACAAATCGCGGAGAATGCTGGAGCTAGATTGGGCGCGGCAGCGAGGCCGCGGCACAGGCCTTCGGACGGTGCAAGGCTGGCGACGTGTTAGTTGCCCGCTGCCCGGCTCGGCTTACGTGCTCGGTGCGGCTGGCGCGAATGCTGCCTCGGGCGGGCAGCGCACGTCTGCCACCTCTCGTGGACGTCAGTCACTTCGCTCCCGTGTTCCGCGTCCTGTGCAGCGCAGCGGTGCTCTCCCGTCGCTTCGGCATATTCCCGGGGAACGCGGCGCCGTGGCGGTGAAGTCCCTCGTTCCATCATTAACTCTCCGTCGGTCCCATTCACGCATGCTGGTCGGCCAGCATGTGCAGCACTCCGTTCGCCGGCCGTCGTGGCGCGGCGCTGGCTTAAGGGTTTTTCAGCTTTATCAAAGCATTACGACCCACTGCCGTTGTCAGCTGGCGTCACGGCCAAAGAAATATAATAAGCGTGCACAGCTTGCGGGCCGGCCCATTGTGAAACACTCCCGAGAACTTGGGAGGACCCTTGTGCGTTCTTGGGCCATCGCGCAGGGAATCCGATTATTTCCTAGCTCACAAAACTCTTCCCAGTACGAAGCTATGAATACACTTAGCAAACGCTAAATTGGCTAACTTACCGCAGTAGTTGCGCTGAAGGAGGTGGCTGCAGTAGACACTGGCGGGTCAAGCGTCGGCATGGGTGGCGGTAGATCTGAGTCGGTGGGCACCTGCTCACGCTGTGGGGTCGACGCAGAGTCGGTTGGCGTATTGCCGCTCTCGGTCGACAGCACACAAATTGGAGCCTAAACTACGCTCTCCGTCAACATGTAGGCATCCGATGAGCAGCTTCTTTGAATAATTGTACAAAACGCCGAAGGAGGAGGAGGAGAGGGTTCTCTTCCCTGGCGTGCCCTCCTCTACGACTAATGAAGCACTTACGTCCGGCTGGATCGGCTCCGCTGCAGAAAGACGATTTGAAGCAGCCGAATGGGATGCTGTCGAGGATGGTCTGGTTGCGCCGACTGTAGACTGCGGGTCGACGCGGCCGTTGCCGTTCGTGCTCGTTCCGTTGTTGTTGAAGAAGCGGCTGAAATAGAGCGCACATTAAATAAACGGCATAATGACGCATCATTTCACTATTCGCATCTGTTTATCTTTCACCAACGCCTTAATGTCAAACGGGGACAACAACAATTTTTCTACGAGCGGTCACTTGGTCGTTAAAAGTCTTGGATATTGCCCTTGGGACGAATGAAACACGTCAGTGCGAACACTTAGTGAAGTGGCGCAGTTGCATGCGCGGCAACCTTCGCGGTCGTAAAAAAACGGCTCGCGGGAAAATCCTCTGTGCTTGTGCTGGTGCATAGTGAGTGCGCTATAAAGTTAGCATCTATGAGTTGCAACCTAGTCAGGGCCGCGGTTAAGCTTTCTCATTTCATGCATGCTAGAGCGGAGCCAGGGACAGTCTGATGCTAGAAAAGCACGATTAACGTGGTAAAGCACCAGGAAGGTAAAGCGGGTCAGACGCTCATGGACTTTGGTGTGGTAAGTGTCAAGAACGCGGGGATTAGACGGGTGACGTCGCCACAACCAATGGCTTCATCAAATCTCCATGACGTTCCAGTGGCTATGGGCAGCGTTGCCCCGTAGTTCCTGGAACCGAAAGTACAAAGGTCAGGTGCGATTGCGACAGCAGCAGCTCGGGAGTTGCATGTAGCACTTTTGACGCTACGTGATAGACCTTGCCAACGAAGAGCTACGCAACGGGTGTGCAAAGCAGTGCATGCCAGAATAGAGTCGGACGCGATGAAGCTCTACACAAGCAAATCAAAACGCAATCGAACGGATGACGCTTTAGACGAGCTTATTTTAGTGCGAAACCGCCAATTGCGGTGCGGTGAGCATCGGATTGCAGGCTGCATACGGGAGGGAGCCCACTCGAAAGTTGCCCAGCGGCCAGGCCCACCCCCACACGTGGCGGGCCTTAATGCGTTGCGCGGATGGATGGAATGAATCCGGAAGAGAGTGAGTGCCACGTCGTCAATGGCGTGGTCGCGGTAGCGCTGCGCTCGCGATGATGAGGGTTCGATTCGACGTCGTCGTCGGTCTGTTTGTGTATACTGCGAAGGACGCAAACGAGCCCAAGGGTTTGACTGGTGTCCCCTCAGAGATGCAAAAACTCAATTATACGAGTGCGGCGACAAGTAGGACGGCTAGCCGAAAACGCGTAGTCATTGCATTGCGTGCGAGAGCGCTGATGGGAAGAGCATTGTGCCGTGGCACTGAGGAGCGAGACTCGAAGAACGCGGCGGCCCGTCGACGGGACGCATCGGCACTATCTATCCAAACGTTGATGGCGGATGGAGCACTCGCTGACAGCCCATGAAGAGCCGCTGAATGGAAGTAAGAACTTCGGCTGCTGCTGACGTTTTTTCGAACTGGTCCGACCCTCATTTCGGGTCCTTTGAGGCAAACCAGAAAGGACCTACATGACGTCGGGCAAAGCAAATTAGGAGAGAACGTTCCGTTCGAGTGCCATACATAGCCGTGGGGCAAAAAAAAACCGCTTGGCGAACGCAAACAGTTCGTCCTTACCTTTTGCCAACTGTTATAACCGTCTTGTCTTCGGTAGATTTTCTCTTCGTGCAGAGCCTGCTAGGTCCGTAGCGTGAGAGTATCTTCGTCATTTTCGGCACAAAGTTACTGCACATCATATGAAGGGTTAGACGCTACATGGGAGCTGCAAACGTACGAGCATGTCTGACGGTAGGAAAACGAAGATAGGTAATGAATGATCAGGTCCCGCTTGCACGACTAGGTTGCGGTAAGAAAGCGCTTACTCATCGCGCAAATAACTGCTTCCTCAGCGTTTCAGCCGTGCAAAATCAATGATTTTGGAGCGAAAAACATCGAATAGCGTGTACCGAACAGAAGGAAATCTTCTTGAGGCGAACTCGTACCGGCGCGCACCATAAATTGTGATGCGCGCGCATTCACACGTCTTCGCCTCAGTGCGTGAAAGGACTGTTTTCGACCGGGATAGCGTCTTTGCAGAATGTGGATAGCGTCTTGAATCTGCAGAATGGGAATGCAAAACATTTTGATGATCATTAATTCTTGCAGGCAATCTGCTAAAGAACGTTTCGAACCGCAACGAATTCGTTAAGCCTTTCGAAAAGCTACATTCTAGGTGACTGTTGGAGGTCGGCACAATGACTTCTCGAGGAATGCAGCGGTAAAATCCGTGGAACGCTAACGCTACCGCACGGCTAAGAAGCGCGAATGCCGCGCAAGGAGTGAGCCGATTGACTCATCGCCAAAGACGGAATGCGACATACGTCACAAAGCGGGCAAAACCGGATTCTGCAAGTGGGTAGGCGACCTGCGCCGTCGTCAAAAAGAGAAGCTCCAAGGTGCGTGCAATTGCAAAGGGAACAGCTCATCGCAGCACCGAATTTTTCTGCACTTCAGCGTGTGAACTGACGTACGATCCGCCTCTAAGTGCATCCCAGTTTAGCCGACAGCCCCTTGTGGGCAAAGGCGACGCGCAACCTTGGGCGGTGACGCAAGCGTCGTTAAGGAGGGACAGTGTATAATGCTGCAACCGTCAAAACAATGGGATGAGCATAGTTGCATGTTACGTGCTGGAACTTATGCACAACTTGTGCACTTAGGAGGCTACAAATATTTATAGCGGTGTAGTAAAGTGCTGACTTCGAAGGTGCACTTGCATAGGCAAAAAAATGCTTTGCCTTCGGTGGTGAACAAAGAAAGTACGCGACTCACCGTACGGAAGTTCGCTTTGACGAAGAGCCGGTGCCGGAAGACGTAGTTGCAGACGCATCCTCCGCTTGTCGCTCTGGCGCGCTGCAGACGCCTGAAAAGTCCACGTTTTGCTAATGTAAGGTCCAAGTCTAGAGGTGCCCATAAGTCGGTCCGGGACTTCAAGGCCATATTTCCCTACTACGAGCTACAGTTTGCACCTAGAGTGGGTGAGCCCGTGACTCCGAGAGTGACACTTCGATGAGACGAGTTCGTTGGCGATGACGCCTCCTCGTCGCTCAGCCGCTGCGAGCGGTTCGAGAACCACCGCTTGCGAAAAGCGAACGTCCACCTCTGCTTCTTCGACGACGCGTCGGGAGAGCACAGCTCCGGGACCGCCGGTGAGGTCGCGCTTGTCACGCTGCGAGGACTCGCGCCACCGTCACTGTCGTGACTCGCGTCGACCGTCTTCGACCGTGACAGCTTCCCCAGTTTAGGCATTCAGATGGACAGATTGGAAACGCAGTGGTGAACAACTAGAAGATTTAGCTCGTCGCTAATTCCGGATAATCAGAAGCGCGGGTAGTGGTTCAACGCAATGGCGTACAAGGAAAAGGAAACAATGGCGTATAAAGTGATGGTGTGCTAAGCACACGCGGAACTCGAAGCATTCGAAAACCCTCCAGAGGCTTCATTCTTATTAGCTGAAAGCTCACGCTATTTCGTCGGCTTTGTGCCTAAGGCGCCAGCCACTGTTCAACAAACATACGACGATAAAACGTTGAACAGAAGTACACAACAGAAATGTGTAACGGGGACGTTTTAGGTTTCAGCAATGATTTAATCAGTCGACAGTTTTAATCCAATTAGCCATTTTGACCTGCCAGTACGGCCGAGAACAAATGAAGCCAAAATTTGTACAGGCTGAGTGATGGCGTACGAAAGAGGAGTAGTTGTATAAACTAAGAGGAATACCCAGAGCAAAATGCATTTAAGCTAAGGCACGGCCTGAACTCCCAGCTGAACAATCGGAGACTCGCTTTCATATGGAAATCTCCTGCTAAACCTTTGTGCGAATACCGCCTAAGGATGCGTTTTTAAGGCGGGACACGTCATCCATGTTGACTTTCGAAAGATACTCGAGAAGGACGGCGAGGCCGCCTAAGTGAGGTGGAGGTGCCCCTCGAGCTGGACCTGGTAGCTAACGAGCCTAAGTGGCGGATCGATCGCGGGAGCGGTGATTGCCCAGCTGCGCCGACTTTCCACCAACATACTCGCGTCGGCCGGATCCACACAGGGCCGCCAGTCAGCTGGCCGATCACGTTAGACCGAAAAAACTGCCCGTTTCCCGTCTGTTTCAGCCATATGAGCAAGTTTGGGTCGGGGACTAACATTCAACTGGGCGCCGTTTGCGGATAAGCGGAAGACAGCATGTCGAGGGCTGTACTTTCAGTTTGTTTTCGATAAGAGACTAGCCCACCAAAAGCAGCCATTATACGGCACTGACGGCAGTAGGCCGGCGTGAATGCGGGTTGCGCAGCATTCGAGGACCCCTATCATTTGTAAGAAACATTAAAGCTGAATGCCTCACAGAGCGGTTCATGGTAATCTGTCGGCAAATAGCGTGAAATCACTCCCGTTTATGGGTTCCTTGGCAGACAAGTCGGCTCGTATTCTGAACCAAAAGCATCCCGGTGGTGCAAAACGGACACGCTCAAGAACAATGCGCTCCGCCACGCAAGCTCCATGGTGAGTAGCCACTTCAAGCACTCGGCCTCGCTTCGTCTTTAGCCCCGCATTTGCCACTCGAAAATCCTTGAAAGCGGTAGCTGGTGGATTGGCGGTAGCTTTGGAGCTGGTCGACAGTTCAGTAAGGGCTAAGCACGCATTGTTTCGCTAAAGGCATTATTCATCCTCCTCTAATCCCGCTGATTAGGCGTACAAATCGCCGGTCCCGATCTATGAATGCGCACAAAAAAGAAACGCATTGGCTGTCATCAAGCAACTGATCATGGAAAGACCCAACTCCGAGGCTGCAAACGACCCGAAAAAAAGCTCTTAGACGCAGTTTACACCGGTTACTGCAAGGATGCGTGCCGCGGGAGCTTTTCATGGAGAGGTGAAAAGCGCTACGGGAATTGGTTGAGACAACCGCGCTTGCGGGTTAATAATGCGAGGCCTAATCGAAATGATGTCACGCGCGTGTGGGGCCACAAAGGAATGAGACGACGTTTAAGGGCACCATCAGTCCTCAATTATCCGGTTAATTAGCGCGTTGCCAAAAGCGTTCCTCATCGCGGTGCACTTATCGAGCGCGTTAACCCACGTAGACGTCAGTAGACAAGCTAATCCCTGCAGGTATCCGTGCCCCATATTTAACTTTCCGCTTAAGCTCGTCGCAATCCCATTGGGCTTACATGACGGGAATATATTTAGCCGATTTCCTAGACACGTACTAGGTGGAGGCGAGGCCAAAAAAAGGAGGCAGAGCTACGGATTCCTTGCTGCGTGCAGACGACGCCTAGGCCCATGTGCATATCATGTTTTGCCAAATTTCAGGACGCTGCTAGGGATCACCGGTGCCGTGGGCGAACACGCTGACGAACTGGAAAGGGATGTCTCAGCAAATTGCTAGGAAGGCGCAAGAAAGAGCAAACTCGCGGGCCTAAACGAGCGCGACGAGGAAGAACAACGAGCGGATGTGCGAACGAATCAAGTTCACTCACGAAAAGGCCCGCCGTGTGCCGACGAGCCGACCTAAAACGGCATAAAACCTCGTAACATTCTCCTGAAAGGGCCCGACCAATTTCACACCTACGCAAGCTCGCAGGAGAGGAAGACGGAACTGATGCCTACTTCTCTTCCGCAACGGCACTTAGCCGCTGGCGGACATCTTAAACGGATCATAAGGAAAATTTTGCGTTTCATATTGTAAGAACGTTCATTAACAGATAGAGAGCTAGGGCAAAAGCCGCACGTTTGCCTCTACGCTAGCCATGGTCGGAAGTAGAGCTTTTAGCGGAGAGAGACAGAGGAAAGATAATCATGACGAGCCGAGAGGGGCTGAGTCACTCACGAAACTTTTTCCTCAAATTTCACCGCGTAAGCCGAAGGACAAGGACGGAACTGACGCTGCTCAGAGGAATCGAAAATATTTCTAAGAAATATCAACCACCCGGACGGAGGGCAACCGCGCATGCATTCGTTGAAGACGGTCACACATTGACGGCCAAAGGCACCATAACTAAACTGCGATTAGCATTCATCTCCCGGTGTCACATGGCACACACAATGCAATACACCTTTGGAGAGGTCCCCTAGCCGGATCCGCGAGACAACAAAGCCTTCGTTGAAAGGCAAGTAAAGTGCATTTTAGAAGCATCTACCACATGGGTGCCGCATAGGATTTCGTAAGGTCGGCGTAGGCGTCAAAAGTAGTAAACAGGAACGCTGGAAAACGTAAATGCGGAATCAATGATTCTAGAGCCGAGAGAAGTGGCAAACCCTGCGCAAGCACGCGAAGTGCATACGGAAAACTAGCGCGGAATCCAGAAGGCGCCACGTGGGACAATCCTAGCAACCGAGGACAATACGTCGCCACCGACTACAATTACCACTAATCAGTCGTGGAAGGGACCGCTAGCCATGAGGGACAAGCCGACGTGAAGCGGCTTCATTAAGAAAAACTCGGGCTTACGTTGCTTGAGAGGTGCAGAGACCCCGGAATTATGCCAAGACCTACAGAGCGGTGATGAAAAGCTTTCGTTTTAAGCGCCACAGATGACGATGAAAAGCACGCCCTGAGTGCCACATCTGCACAACCAGGAGTGACAGATAGCAAGAACACGAAGACTAAAATCTCACCTCGCGTTACTCTCCGAAAGGACTTACCCACCAGGGCACATTATGAACGTTTACCACCTCAGTAGGAACCTCGGGCATAGGGATCCCCAAACTACCGAAAACGCTCTGCTTACCACCGTCGAAGGGCATCAGCAGTCGAGACGGAATATTGCCTCGTTTTGTACCCGGCTCATTCGTCTCGTCGTCGATGACCGCCACTGCGACGAAGTCCTGGTTCTCTGCGTATGCAAACCTGTCCAGCACCTGAACAATTAGTTACAGTTGGATACTTGAAAATTCACTTGTGGTCTAGTGTCACATCCAACTTTGGTTTAGGGCTGGCTGCGGACTAGCGTTTTCCTGTGATAATTTTCGCTTTTTAGGCGCATACTTTGATTTCTCTTAAATATTTTTGCTGCCAAAAAGATCCCTACTCCCACCCCCATGTTTTGCCCCAACGTTTTTCGACGTAAACAAGCCGCCTACAACACGAACCCGCTGATGAGGTCATTAATCATGCGGCTAGATAATTACGCATTCCCTGTTGAGTTGGTCATTCGATTTCGGCCCCCACGGACAGACTAATGGTGAGCGTATAGGGCTTTCTCGAAAGCGAAAATTGGGTGTCATCCATCAAAAAGAACGCTATACGTTTATGCCGGTTTGAGTGCGGGCTATTGAGCATGCATTGCATACGCATAACGCTTTGCGTTACGGGAATCTTGACATCATAAGAGAAAAATTGCAGTCAAACTTAAGTAGTCCAAAACTGCGAAGATACTGCAAGTCTTACCTCAACGCGCTGACCTCTTGACACGGAGATTTGTCCCTCCTCGGTGGCAGTGAAGTCGTCGCTGATAGCGTACTGGTCGGCATGCTGAAAACATTTGAGTTAGGAAGCCTAGCGACTGACCCCCCCCCCCCCATAAAACTCTCATTTACGCATTAGGTTATTTCGGCTCTAACTATATGCCGACACTCAAATTCGTGGACAAACGCTGTTTCGTCGCTTATCTTGCTCATCCATACTTCTATTCCACCGTCACTCTGAGGGTTAAGCCAGTTTGCTCAATGTGAGCACAGCGATGCTTAATGTTGCTGAAGCGAATGCAAAGCAATTCCCCTGACGACCGTTTGAAAGCATATTTTCGCATTTGCTTCCTGCATGGACGCTTTTTTTATCATGCATGAAAACAAGACGTTTAGACGGGTTGTTAGTCCTTGTTGATAGCCTCGTTATTATGTTCGCTGGCATGTTGCGAGCATCGTCAATGCACTTATTGCGCCGATAATCCAACGTTTGTTGTTCACGAAGGAGCCCATCCATTGGCTCGCACCTGAGCCCGCGCCTCGCAGCAGCGGAAATGACGTCAAAGCTGCGGGCTGCGTATTGTTGTCACTTAACGGGAGCGCTCTTTCCTTGCCGACCGAGCCGAGTTCTTAGCCAGCGTTCGCCCGGGCGTATGCAATCCGAGCTGATCTACTCACTCGAGCGCTTGCCCAACTTATCGAGAGCTTCCCAAGCAGGCAGTTTGTGCCTAAGTTCGAAGAGCAGTACGTTTGCCGCGAGCAGATGTCTATGAATGATGTGGAGCATGCGCATAATGATGGCTACGATTTCGAAGTACAGGTGTTCTCGATTGTTTCTCTGAATGCATTCGTGAACGCGCGGGTAGCAATGGAAAAAGCGTCATGCATGTCAGCGAATGTACGGTGGCCCTTATCGAACTACCGCTGAACTGATAACTCCCGAACCGAATGCTTCTCTTTGGAGGTGCGCATAGCGACTAGGATGACTTTGATGTGACCTCATGGAAATTACAAGCATTCCAAGGAATAGAGGAATGCCTTAAACTTCATTGTTTCATCCTCCTTCAGCGCATCATTATTACTCTCGGATGTGTAATGGGAATGATTCCCTCGACGGCGCTCACTCACCTTGTGACGTCGCTCACCGCGGAATGACGATGTGAGCTTCTTACGAGCCCGATCATACAGGTTCTCGGTTCTCGTGCGAATCGAGCGGAAGGATTTCGAGTAACTCAGCATCACGCCCAGCAGCTAGCGAACGAGTAACTGTCAGCAAAAACGCGGCAGCTGCTGTCGTCGAAGTGGCCCGGCGGCGGTGGCGTGCTGCAGCAGCGGGGAAGCAGCGGACGAGAGTGAGTCAGAAAGACCGAAGGAGGACAGTAAAATCAAGTCAAACACAGTTCTCACGAGGCGAGCCACATCGCGGCCACGGAATGGCCATGCATCCTGGTCCCGTTCGCGGGAGTCGCAGACGAAAACTCTGCTGAGGTACAGCGTCGCCGCATGGACAATCCACGGCTGGAGCAGGTCGCCCTTCACCAGGGAACGCCGAGGTCTGTAACTGAAAACTGAGTCGCCACGCTGCAGCTGGCGGGCCAATGCTGCACGGCTTTCGACGCATTCACGCGCGATAAATAAGTTGCGTAAACTGCCCACTGAGTGGCGATATCCCAACGGAAACTCTCGGCCGGAATGCCGTACGATTTTGTATAGGTGATTAATGGCTGTGGCGGTTAATTTCAGACCTCAAAGAGGACTTTCCAGTCACTCTAGACATAATTCGCTTCGGAAAAGGAGAAGAAAAACTTAGGGACCATGAAATGATGCTCATTGTTAAAAGAAGGGAAGGTTTCGGCCCGCATGCATGCGTGCCATTAGCAATCTAAAGCCTCCGAGCCATCCGCATAGGGCCACATCATTTCCTTGGACGCGAAGAAACAAGGAAAATTAGTGTCAGAAGGGGAGCTCATCGTGGCCAAAACAGAGCGACCGCGAAAACGAACCTCAAGGCGGGGCTATAAAGGGAATCAGAAAAGGAAGGGCCGAGGCGCACGCTAGACGGCGAACGGCGAGAAGGGATGGGCGCAGTGGGGACGGAAGCCGGCACGACCGGATTCGTCGAGATCGTTGACAGAGTGTCAATAAGCGCTCGTCAGACGCCCGGTTAACTGATGGTAAGCTGCACTCGGCGAGAAGCTCCCTCGATCTGATAGCGGGCGGGCCAGTCGGTCCGAAGACACCTGCCTTATGACGAGAAACGTCGGACGTAGGAAAATGCAGTCGTCCAGAAGGTAACATATTTACTAAGGACAAATATGCAAGGCCGTGTCGGCTACCCAGAGGATTATTTATGAAAGAGGAAGTATTTTGTCGAATGTCACGCATAAATTGTCACATCACTTGCTGAAACAGTGCCAGAAGCAATATGGCGTGTGAGTGCGAAATTCTAATCTCTATGAGAATTGGAACCGGCAGAACCACGCGTATCGCACTGTTTGTGAAAACTGTGCGCGTGGCGACAAATGTAATAGGCGAAAGCGCAAGTATCGAATGGCCGTATCGCATGGCGTCCGCCCTTTGAGCCGCTGCAGCGGAAATGAGACTTCCAGGTGTGCGCGCTTACATTCGCAATCGTGTGCCAGCAAGAGTCTTAAGTCCACGTCTTCTCTCTTTACGTTGCCAGTCATCCAGAAAGTCGTACCGTCGTACGACTTCTTAGACCAGAATGTCTTCTACATTTCACACCCAGCACAGTTGGCACGGTGCGACCTCTTTCAGTGTAGGATTAGGTAACTCGATAGTTTTAGCTGTTATTCCGCGAATAACAGCTGCTAATGGCGGGGATTACGCGAGTACAACTTGCCCGCCACCTACACGTAATCTTCGGTTTGCAGTTGTAGTGGTAAGCCGCCTCCCGCTGACGCAAAACTTACCGATCTCAACGAGTATCTCCGTCCGGACGCCCGCTTCCCCAACGACGCGGAGGAGGGACTGTCCACGAGGGGTGCCCAAAAGGAAACTCGAGAAGAGAAATGCTCCCGGAGTCGGTGGAAGAGGTGAGAAAGGCGGCGGATGGCACGCCGCGTGGACGAGCGGTGGGACGAGCCTCGCGAGGAGGGCACCGGTGAGAGGGGCGACGTCACCGGACAGGTAGCCGTCGATGGCGACGGCGATGCCATCGAGGAACGGTCCAGGTTGTCGAGCGCTAGCAGTGCGCACTGTGCAGGTGTAGGTGATGCCAGCGTGTGGATAGTGAACGCGGCAGTAAGTGACGTGTGCGCGGATGAAGGAACTGCTACTCCTGGGGCTTCTTTCTTCGCTTTTGGCACGCTCTCAGTGGCGAATACGATTTTTTAATAGACAAGCGTCGCCTGCAATTGTCAGCGGTCTAGTTAGCTGGGAGAAAAAAAGAACGCCATGACTTTTCCGCGAAGCGACCCGAAGAGTGGTTTCGACGAACTCGTATAATTAGGGCGCTAAGCATACTCGGCTACGATCATAATTAACAGTCCGTCGCGACAAGTTGGCATCACAAATGCCATTTTTAGAGCTACTCAAAACGGCGGGCTGGATTTAAACGTGAATTTCGACGGAACACGAGCTTTTGTGGCGAATAGATGACTAGCGGCGGTGTAACTCGCATTGATCAACGCTACGAAAGGCCTGTGGATAATCCCAGCGACGGGCCAAACGGGCTGACGTCGACACAAAAGACCCGCACGATTGCATAAACAACGCGGTGGGAATAGTGAAACTACCGACATACTACCTCAATGTGATTAAAATTCGCTTTCAGGATCCAAAAATGCGGGAAAAAGGTAAGTTCTGCCCGCTTACTAGGCGCGTCCGAGAGGCGTCGGCATATGATAAGCCCCCAAAAAAGTTGAGGAGGCAGGAGATTAGAACAAGTGAACAATTCGTCAGTGGCCGGGCCCCGGCGATGATGCTTTCCGAAGAAGACGCATAATGGTCGGTGAGGAGTGACGGCGGAACGCGCCTGTCCAAGCGGCGAACGTCGAAATCGGACCGGTGCTCCTGCTGGCGCTGGTGCACAGCTGACGGCTGCGCCCTTCCGGTCTCGACGACCCTCGCTGTCGGTGTTAATTCCTCCTTCTCGTCCGCCACCGCAGCCCCTCAAATCGACAGCGATCCTTGTATGAGATCCCATGGAAAAACCGTTCCTCCGAACCCAGTGGGCGGCGCAACCACTGGAGGTAGGCCAGCAAGTCGCATGAATTGCGTCTTCAATCAGCCCTTCATGGGCGCGCTGAACGCCGCCCGTTTGATTTGTCCACGCAAGTAGCCGTAAGCGAAACTGGCAAATACTTGAGCAGTTGTCGAAGGAGACTTAAGAGAACGATCTATCTAACTGCACGACGCCAACATGCGATTGCAGCCAATTACAGGAGCACGGCAATAGCATATGGCCGCTGGACAAACACAAACAGGAGACTACGCAGCGCCAGTGACAGCGATGTATTCGCATGCGCAAAAAGTACAAAATGAGGGGATGGACCCAGGAGACCCCTAACCTTCACAACGCCGCTACTATCCTTCTACCTCTTACGTGCACCGAACGAACAAATGGCATCGGTTGCTCTCTTTCTGGACATACCCAATGCCTCGTAAGACGCATCTAGCAAGCCCTTATTCTGTAGAGTTCCAGACAATTGTTTGTTCGCGGGATTTTCAGCGTGTAAAGATTGTCATCCCGCTCCTAATTAGCGTTAATACCCTGAGCTGATGCAGCAGCAGTGCACGCGGTGCACACCTTATGCGAGTGGGACTTCGATGCACAAGAATAGCATAATTGAATATGGACCGCATCATTCGGTCCAATTGGGCCGAAGCGGACCCACTCTGGCGACTCCTGAGGCTCAGCTTAATCAGGGTTAACCGCCAATCTCCTGCATGATATTTGGTCCCCTACTCTGAAGCTTCATAAACGAGCCCAACACGATGAACTACCATTCAACGCTAGTGGTCAAGACTGTCAAAGTGCACGGTCAGTGCTGACTGACCTGTGCCGACGATGTGGATGCTACGCTATGCAGGGAGTGACCGTCTTCTGCAGTGTGGAAGCTCTCACGCGAGACCTGCGAACTTCGGTTTGAACCCGTCGGTGTTGTGTTGTCTAAAGCGATCAATGTGGTCTATGAAGGCAGCGTCATAACGTCGGAAAAAGGAAAGAAAATAAGGTAGCAAATGCATTGGCAAACAGAAGGGTAACAAACAGGGACAAAACTATTTTTCTTCGAAAGCTAACAATCGTTTCACGATCGCTCGCTACAAGAGGAACACTACGCGAAAACTTGAAAACCCGAAAATTCGCAAAATATTAGCTTCCAGGAACATCCGCTGACTCAATTACGGTGTCCGCAGGACGTAAAAAGGTGCTGATCCCAGTGGGGGTCTTGATAGCTCCTCTGAGTGTCACCGGCACCAACAGTTTGTGTTTACTTAACCGCTAGGAAGTCGTAAAAAAGCTTGATCCCACCGGGATTCGAACCCGGGTCGTCTGATTAGAAGTCAGAAGCCTTATCCACTAGGCCATGGGACCGTCTACGCGACGTGCGCACTATTGCGCCACAATTGTGGACCGGGTGCGGACTGAACTCCATTACCGCTCGGGGTCTCATAAAAGGGCCGGAGACAATCGGGATAAAGGGCCGATCTTCTGATTAGAAGTCAGACGCCTTATCCATTAGGCCACGGGACCGACTACGCGTCGTGCGCACTACGCGCTACACATGCGGACTGAGTGCGGACTGACCTCCATTACCGCTACGTGTTGACGAATTATTTTGAAAGTTTCACGAACACAATTTCACATCCTTAGTTTTCGTGTACCCGGATTCCCGGCTAGAATCGATATTACCAAAAACTAGCCATGGGATGACAAAAAATTTGATGTTTCTGCTTATCAGCAATAATCCAAAAGCTTAGGTTTCAGCTAAACGCTAGAAGTAGGAACGAACCTATGCTGAGCTTCTTCATGTCGTGCATGAGCTCCCGAAGTGCCTTCACCCACTGGATGCGGGTCGCCTGGTTATTCGCTTTCAGCACGGTCAGCATTTCTGTGTGCGGCATGCTGCCCTTGCGCAAGCCGAACTTTGTTGAATCTCCGTCCACGTGCTCCACAATGTGAACTTCGTACAGCTAAAATTAATCCACCCCACGTAAAAAAGTACGCAGTGATTTACCAGAAGACGGTCCTTGAAGACGTAGCGAACTTTCTTAGAAGGCAGCTCCTCCTTCTTCGTGAAAACGATGTTAGACTCGAAGAGGAACACCTGCTGCTCTTTCTCTCGCTTGAAGTACCGCTTCGGCTCCGAGACGAGGAATGCTTCTTGCATTACGAAGTCTCCGATTTTGTACTTCTAAAGTTACAGACGAGACGTTAGTTGGCACCAACGTGCTCACCTCAAAATCCTCGAAGCATTTCAAATGCATGCGATCGTTGGCGAGCTTCGGAATGTTGACAACGACTTCGTAGGCTTTCTGAAAGTTGTGCCGCCATCATAAGAAAGGACGTCATAACTCTTGAGTTTGTGCTTATACATCCACTGACTCACTTTAATTTCGGTTGCAACCTTCGCGATTTCCGTGCTGCCGTAGTCCTTCGACTTGTCGGTGTCGTTAGCAGTTCGTTCGAACATTAGCTTCATGATCTGTTCGATCATCAGCTGATACCGCGTTATGCGTTGGACGGGCTTGATCACAAGTGACGGCAAGTCATGTCGGTGGTCGAGTCCGTGCTTTTCTCGAATTTCCTAAAGTGTTGCGTTTTTGTACGTGAACGAGTGAAACAACTGACCGAGAAGAACTTCATTGTCTCGGGAAGGCAGATCAGCTGATTGCTGTCCTCTTTGTTGAGGCAGTAGTCCGAATAGAGCTCCTTCAGCTTCTCCATCCACACAATGAAGCAGTAGCCAACGTCCTCGGGGTTTCTCTCGTATGATTCCAGCTCTTTGAGGAACGTCCTAAACATTGGTGAATGTCCAATAACCGGAGGAAGCGAGCTTACTCAGAGTGAAATTTGTAGAGCTCTTCTATGTTGCCGAACACTATGCGATCCTTGCCTCGCAGCGTAGGCGGACACGATGGGCCAGCGTCATGGTAGCCCTTGATGTAGACTTGAAGGCAGCGTCGCAAGTCGTCGATGTAGTCTCGTTCCGACTTGAGCAGCTCCTTCATCGGCTCCCTGAGATGATAGCGACGATATTCAGAGTCGGGAGTAAGTGGTAAGGAAATGACTAGTGGTTCGAGACGCTCAGAAATTTGTGGTCGACTTTTAGTCACTCTCTTGTACCACATGGACCAACATCGGTAGTACATTTCCCACGAATACTGGTAGTGGCCGCGTTCCTGGGTTTGACTCCTAGGCCTACGCGTTTTGCGCCGCTTCTTCTTCAGCTCCAGCTCGTCGACGGAGAGTCGTGACGGACGTGCGAGCTTTCCGTTGTTGCAGCTATGCGAGCGGGGCAGCGTGGCGTAGCTCGGCACGGCCTGTGCCGTGTGTTCCATCTCGCGCCAGTGGACACTCCTCGAGTGCTTATGCTGAGGCTTCGATGCTGGCGGAAGTAGTGTCGGTTCGGCAGCAGTGAGACCCATTGTTTCCAGCAAAATAACGTCGCGCGGTGACATTTCTTCTGCAGGCTCCGCAGAATAATCTGGACAGATCATGTTTAGCCGCCGAATAAAGAACTTAGCAGATTCATGCGCGGTAAGCACTTGGATTCGAAGGATTAGCAGCCAAAGAGGATAGCAGATTAAAGTGCATTTCGGAAAACAAAAACTTCAAGGGCGGTCGTCGTTCGTCGCATCTCGTGAACCACACGTTATCAGTAAAATGACAGACCATGGGCGGTCAGTTTTTTTTGCTGCTCACTGTCAAACGAAATGGATAGCTTCAAAAACGGAGATATTTTGCTGCGACTGGAGGAAAAAGCTTAAAGGTTCACCATTGAACCACGTGGGTGGGAAAGTGAAGCCCGTTCAAAAGGCACCGTGGCTCTCGCCAGGTATCGCAGTCCGTTCCCGGCTGCTTTAACCACAAAGAAGGACTTGTGGCCGTTCTTTTTATGGCGCAACTAGCCGGCTTGTGGAACGTCGCGAGCGAGACCTGACCCTTTTGACGCGGGCAGGAGTGGACGTATGCAGTACCGAGAGCGAACGCGCTTTGATAAATATCCGCTGAAGCCTGCAAGACGAGGCGCGAAAGGAAGAGGAGAAGCGAAAGTCTAGACAAGACTTTGTCACGGATCAATCTTAGTCAAATGAAAGACCACTACACTATTGCGCATAAGGTGAAAAGTTGGGATGCATGTGAAATGAGCCTAAACGTCACCTTTCTCTCACAACGACCCTTGAAATACCAAGGTATAGGCCCTTCGAATGAAACCAGGGCCGAATGTCCTTATTTGGGCGGCTACGCCTCAGGAAAGACGCTTCTTCAGCAAGAGTGATGCACGCCGTGAGACACCGCGATGCTCAACCACCGACGACATTCGACGGGGTTCGCGTGCTTGCACTTTCTTCCCGCGCCGCTCTCGCGGAGTTAGCCGCCGGCCGTTGCACGCTTACAATTTTGAGCCATTGTACGCACTTCAGGGCCCCGCACTGTTTGATTTACCCAATGCTCAAAGCGGATCAGCCGACGATGTTCTTTCGCGGAAGCTGTCGGTATTTGCGATTAGGTCATTGAAAAGCAATTCGCCTCGCGCTTTTTACGTGATTGTGTTGTAGTGTCGAGTTACAATGCGCGCTAACGTTTGCTGTGTGGTAGCAGAAGGAGGCAAACCCAAGACGCGCAGCAAATGACCAGTGGGATCGTACTGCCGCTGTGGCAAGGTATCGGTGCCAGCTTGGGCCAGCATACGGATACCGACAACAAATGCGATTTTCCAAGGTCGTATTATTGAGGGAGTGGAGGGGTACTGAAACATACATCATTCGGTTGCTGAAATATTGCGCCTTGTTTGACACGTCCTTCTGCATCTTTTCCTCGATCGTACTATCGCTGTATCGGTCCAGGGAGAGCTCTGCCTTCTAAACGCATCTGTTTGCTGGCTTCTTGACTGCAAATCAAATGGCGAGTGCTAATGCAAGCATGCCGTTGCACGGTAGGTAATATGCTAATTTGATATTGTCCGTCACGTACCGTCTTGTCTTTGTCCTGCGCCATGCCGAGCGCGTGGCTAAGTTGAGCTTGATACTCCGTGAATGCGTCACTGACTCGCTGGAAGCGTTCTCGGACATGCGCCCTGCACGCCAGCACCTCCGAATGGTGGATGTCCTCGACGTTCGTTTGGAGGAAACGCTCTGCGTGCTGCAGGAACCGGCGCACTTCTTGGCGTTCATTCTGAAGTCAAGTACCGGCATAGGGTTAGCGTTTAGTGCCTTACCTTTAACTTGTTTTCAAAGGCTGTACACTCGTCTAGGAACCGCGTCAGCTGATCCGTCGACCTCACTCCATTAAGAGAGGCCGGACGATGCGACGCAATGAAAGCCTCTCCATCCGTCGCTATCCAGATGTAGATCTAAACATTTGGGACGCTCTTGCTCACATCCCAGCTGAGCTCCAACCTTGTCGGCAGACACTAGAAGCAAGGCGACATCCTGACAAATGTCCAGTTGCACCTTCCGCCTCGACCACAGCTCGAGTATCCTCGTCTGACGTTCGCGTAGGTTTTCCTTCACCTTGAGTATTTCGTTCTCGTTGCGTCGAAAGCGTGCCCGCTGCTCGTCGTTTACGGCATACTTCGCACACTTTCCGACGTGGCGCAGGAGCACATCGGCGGTCTTTTGGGCGAATAAGCTCCCCTAAAGCAGGACGTGTTGTTCGGTCCTGATCAAAGTGCGGGGTCGTACTTCAAGGAAACGCTCCTTGCGACTCATGTGCTTGTTGAGCCGGCTGCATATCGCCTCCATTCGCTGCTCGGAGCTGTCCCACTTCTCCACCTTGCAAATGTCCCCGGGATCGGTACGATACTCGCGCTCCATGGAATCCAGAACTGGGAGTGCCTAAATTTGGGCGCAGTAGGAATGCAAACAGCATATATCCAACTTACGTTGACGTGGACGCATTTGAAGTAGGTGTTAGCGGTGGCCAGTAGCTTGGTCCTCATTTCCACGAGCCCAACCAAATGCGCCCAGTTAGACTCCACGTTGTTGCGGAGATCCATCGTCGACTGTCGGTGATGAGGGTCCATGGTAAAGTCGTACACCATCTGAACAAAAATTAACACTACATGAAGTAAACTATAAGCGCACGTTCAGCTTGTCCCACAACGACGGCAGGCTGTGCTCGATGGCCTAAAGTAAAAGAATACAATCAGTGCATGGCAGTGAAGCGCTTACGAGACAGTCATTGCGGAGCTTTCCGAGGTCACGCGTAGACTGCGTAACTTGTTCCGCACTTTCTGGAGGCACATTATCGCGCAAGATCCGTTGTCTTTGCACTTCGATGTTCTCGAGCACTTTGTTGGCGAGCTTCTTAGCGGTGTCGAGCTGAAGGCTCTGCTCGATGCGCTCGGTAACTTCGCCAGCAATCTGTAATGAGAAGCAGCCGATTCCACCGTGGATCGCAGGCATTGCTTACGTTCATTGCTTGTCGTTCCACATTCTTCAGCTCCGCGGCCTGCGCTTCGATCACTTGCTGCACCATTTGACCGTCCGCTGTCACCGGTGCTAACTCGTTGTTTTTAATGAACTGAAAGCATCAACTTAGACTCGGCAAGAATTTTCAGTAGTGAAAGTTCAGCAAGGGAAGGGAAGCAATGAGAGGGAACAAGAAGCTAGGAACGTATGGAGGTTGAGTCACGATTCTTGAAATGCAAGCCTGCATAAGACACCATTCTAAGTCTGGTGCGAAGGAAAGAAACATTAGGATCCTGCGGCCAGTGGTCAGATGTCACTCGAATTCCCTCGGGGCATGTAACCAGTGGTCAGTGCCGATTATTGAGAACAACTTCCGTGGCGGGACGCGCTCACGCTTAATGCGCAATCAACTGCGAACATGCTTCCAGAGTTCATGCCGTTAATACATTCTTTTGGCTTGTGGAAGTCGCGGAACACACGTGCTATAATTCCTCGTTGTGTGCGCCTTAGCATCAAAACAAGTGACCTAATCCTCCAAAAAATTGGTCGGTCGACTTTGTCTTTTGGCATACTTCTTTAAAAGCTTTTTCCATACGGCTTGGCGGTAAACAAAAGAAACATATTCTCTACAAGTGAGCTAATTCAAAACGTAATAAAGCGAGCGCGCGGTTTAAGATAGAAATGAAGATAAGGAAAATAGATCTGCGCGCCGCGGGATTTATCCGCGAAAGGAATACCGTGCGCATCCACGGAAAATAACGAAGTTAATTTTTGCACATTTTAACAGCTCATGATACAGATTGGAGTGCAAGGTAGAGTTTTGTTGCATAGGATATAGAGACAATGGAGGAAACAGTTGGATCAAGCGCCTTGGTCATGACCGATTTACCTGAAGAATCTCCGCCATCTTGTTGAGAACCTCGAGGATGTAGTTGCGAACGGACTCGGTGTTCTGTCGATGGTAATGCTTCACGAGGCCAGCGTTATTCGCGACAGTGTCCTTCAAGCCTTCGAGATCTGCCTTCCAACCCTAAATAGTTGAGCAATGCTACAACAGTACTTGGTCGTATGGCAAACCAGGAGTTGCCGCTTGATTTCCGCGCATTCGCTTAGGAACGTTGCAACCATCGATGCCGCATTGAGGTATGCACGCTGCAGAGGCCAACGATCCTTCTCGGTCAAGTGGCGGTTTTCTGCAACGAGATTTGTGCGAATTGAGAGCTCTTTAAGCTCCTTTAATCAAACTTCTTACCGATGTTTCGCACGAGCTTCTCCACGTGCGTAATGGCATCAGTATTATCGACGCTTAGAAGGGTACGCTGCTGCAGCAGGGCGTTCCTCAGTTGTTGTGCCTCTGATAGCACTCGAGCGTACGCCTAAAGCTTACATCATCCTATTGGAACTTGAATACAGTACGTAGTTCTGTACGCATTACTTGCCTGCATTGTACCGTCGTTCTCCGACTGCAGCTTCTCTTTGTTGCGTTCACAGAGATCAACCGAGTCGGGCACGACGCGAACGCTGGTCACCCGGCCTTCCAGCTTGTTGTACCAGTCCATGATCTCCTCGTAGTGGAGGAAGAAGTGCGAGGCAACAAAGAGCAAATGGGTTCGCATGTCGACCTTCTTGTTGAAGCTGTCCATCTTGCGGCGCAGTTCGTCGACTGCTATCCGGGTCTCCTGCTCGCTCACTTCGCCTGAAGGATATATGTTACCCAGTTACGCTAGTACGCATTTGCCTACCCGCTTGAAGCAACTGGTCGGCCATTGCGAACAGCTGGTTCGCGTTGGTGTAGGTGTTCATGGCGATCTTGTGGAAATCGTCGTGATTCGCTTTCAGCGAGTTCGTCGACGCACGGTCCGTGCCAATTTGGAACTTTCGATGGAGGTACGGCTCGCCATGCCTTTCCAGCCAGTCGATTACCTGAATCCTTGTTTGTATGATACGTTCAACCGCAGAGCCATTCCACTAGAACGTACCGAGCGAACTTCCGAGAAGAACATGACGCTACTAAGCTTGTTGGTCAGCGTAGCACTTCTGCTCTGCCAGATACCCACGATCTGTCGGCGGGCATGTGCGATCTGTTGGATAACTTCGAGCACCTGCTTGTACGAGGGGACCTGCCCCACAACGCTATCTCCGTAGCAGCGCTTCATGAGCTTCGACAGTGCCATGGCGTCGGCATACGCCTAAACGAAGTCGGCGGATGCGGAGACGGAATTTTTATGTGCTACCTCGGCATAAGCATTTTCGAACTTCTTCTCGAAGTCATTGTGCTCCTCAACGGCCTTCTCAAGGTCTAACTGGGTGCGGTCTTGAATTAGCGACGGGTCGACTCCAACGTTGTCCATCCAGTGCTTCGAGTTGTTGAGAAACTAAAATGGAAAGTGCTACAGTGAACGAACGCACACCCCAACCATGGAACACTTCCGGTGGAAGCTGATCGCTAGCTCGAGCAGTTTTCGCCGTTGCTCGATTTTCAACGTTAACCGGCACCACTGATCTTCTAGCTTCTTCGGCAGCAGGACCGCGCCTCGTTGGTCGAAGTGGTTCTGTCCGAAGAGGGTCCGCCCCACGGACATTACTTGCGTGTACGTGACTTCGACTTTCTGGAATGGTTTGTAGTTATGTCATGTGCTCTGCGGGTCCCTACATTGACGCAGTCTGCAAAGGTCTCGTGCTCTCGCAGGAAGTGTCCTCCTTCTTGCTCGTTGTTTCCGATCAGGGTGAAACAGTTGTCCAGCGTCTTCGAAGTTGCGTGGATCCATTGCAACAACTAAACTGACGATTCGGCAAGTTTCTAACAGTTAGCATCGGATGACATGTGGCAACAAAGGTGCTCGTAAACGAAAACGCATACCCTGTGAGCGTCGTCCTCAAATAGCTTGGTCTGATGGCACTGAATGAGCTCCTGCTTCCGAACCTGCCAATTCTTTATGACGTTGTCTCTGAAGAAAATCGTTGAAGTGCAGCACGCGAGTAACGAACGCTTACTTGGTCTTTGCGACTTTCTGAGCTAGCTGCGTGACATGAGGTATAATGGAGACGAAGTCGGGGTTCGGTGAGATCATTGTTCCGTTCGGATGCCGGCCCGTATCCGCAGAACTCATTATCCTCTGAGATACCTAAAGTCGTCATTCTGTTTCTTGTTTCTGCGCACGGGGAAGCTTACATTATCGACATCGGCCTTTAGCGCGTCTATTGAGACCGCAGAAATGGAACTGAACACGTTTTCATGCTCCGAGAGAGCATTCTTTGCGGTTTCGGCGTTGATGGGCGTTTCGTCGTTGTGCATGCTCGCGGAGAACGCATCGAAGTGCCGTAGCGTCTCGGACATTCGCCACACCAGCTTTTCGATGTCCTGAAATATTGTTATCGACAACTTAGCTAAGAACAATCAGGACGTACTAGGCGCAGCTCAAGCCATTCATCATGGTCGTAGCCAAGAGAGCCACCGAAGGGACGAATGATCTGATGAGCATCGATGTACTTCGTCAACTCGTCCACGGAGATCATCTGCACGTCAAGCTTCTTGTACTTTCCTGCCGACACGGAGGTCTTCTGTCGGTCCCAGAAGTTGTCCGGCTTTATGACGTACACGGCGGCAAGATTGCCCGGAAAGAAGTCCTGAAAGGGCGCATGACGTGAGAAGTCTGGGTTCGGATTTTTACCGGTAACGACTTCAGAACGGGCTTGACGATATTGTTCCACGTTTCACCCCGACGAGCATCCACGACGAATACGAACCCGTTTGCCTTTGCGTCGTCACTAAAGAAAGAATCCTTTAACTCAAATGTTTGCATGAAATATGTCATAACGTCGTGTGCACAAAAAAACTTACGCAGTGACGCTGTAGAGGTACCCGAGAACATTCTTAATCTGCACAGTGTCAGGCTGCGTGCCTTCTCGCGATGGAAAGAAGATAATCGCCCTTCTTTGCCGGTCTCGACATCCAGGTGCCAAAGCAAGTCGGTCCCGCAGAAGCTCGACAATTTCTTCGGCACGAACAGCCGTCGTCATTTCGTCGATCTTCAACAGCTATGTCATTCCTGAAACAAAGCCGTAAGCCGATATGAATGCGGAAAATCGAGTGCGCACTGAACCGGAAACAAAATCGGCTGAAACACGATCTGAGCCACAAGAGCGCAAAAATCCAGGCGTAAGTGCCAGCAATAAATCTGCGTTTGTTTGACATATAAGGAAGGTGAAGCGTTTTTTTCGAACAGTTGGTCATCGGGGTCGTGATGCTCATTTTTTCCGCGACAATCCGCGATCCCACCCCGCGGCCGGATGAATCGCTTGCCCTTCTCCCTCTCAGGACCACTTTACAAATCGACGAGTCCACTGGGAGGAAGCGACTGGCTCACTCTCGTGGCGCTCTCGACCGCTGGCGGATATTACCAGCTGCTGCTGGCCGTTTCGCTAGTGGACTTCTCGCTTCCTGGTGGCGAACCGAAACCGCCGCCCAAGCAGGACCTTGGCGGCGGTTTTCGGCGGTCCGTCGACACAACGCCAAGTGTCCATTCCCCGCTGGTCGCGTCGACGGACCTTTCCCCTAATGTTGAAAGACGATGACCCACCGCTGAATGGCTCTGATTGCAGCCAATTGCGTTAACGTAATTAGTGCTTTGTTTTGCAAACTGTTAGGCTCGAAACGGCTAAGGTCTTTGATGCAAAAGTTCTCGTTGTGTAGCGTCAAATCCCTGGCGAACTGTAATTTTCAGATTCTTGTCCTTACTGCAGCCGAACATACCTCGAAATGCTCATCAAAGTCAAGACGCTAACCGGTAGGTTGGCAAGGCATTAAGCGCGCATGACACTATAATTTAGGCAAGGAAATCGAGCTGGACATCGAGCCTACCGACAAGGTGGAGCGGATCAAGGAGAAGGTACCTACCAGCTTATTCAAGCCTGTAGATTATGCGACTTCACAGACACGCTTGGCATGATTTAGGTAGAGGAGAAGGAAGGGATCCCGCCGCCCCAGCAACGTCTCATTTTCGCCGGTAAGCAGATGAGCGACGAGAAGACTGCGTCCGAGTACAAGGTACAACTTTGGTTATCCATGCATACCTACTAATTCATGTCTTTAGGTCGTCGGCGGTATGTTTATACACTGTTTCGTTGAGTGCTTCATCTGGTTCCTTCATTAATTTGGCGGTTTCTGCATTTACGTAATTTAGGTTCTGTCCTGCATTTGGTGCTTGCGCTGCGTGGTGGCAACTAGACCGGTTTGATCACCTTTATTTGACTCTGTGGATCTCGATACGCGTCGGTTGTTTCGAGTACGAGTAACATATAAACTACGTCCTGGTTCATTGCGTGTTCATTCTAGGCATGGACTTAGCAGGAAAGATTCAGGGACGTAGAGGCTAGGCTAGAGGACATTAACGCCGTCGTTATGCGCCCTTGTGCAACGTTAAGGCAAGTGCACGTCACTGATTTGAGGAAGAAACCTGAAAACCAAAATACATGCTAGCCATTTCAAACTTGCAAGTGCATCGGGACACTTGTGATGGTAAAAGCACATCTTTCAAAGTTTTACGATAGGAATGCATCCTTGTTCTCGGACGTTGCCGTCCCCTTCGTCTCTACTTTGGGCGTTGCTACCTTCCGTCTGCTCAACAGGTTGTAGAACTATGCTAATTGCGCAGCTAAGATTCTACTAAATGCGGGCACTGTTGCAACGCTTCATCAGTGTAATCGACCGGAACGCTCTTCGAGCGCGCATCGCTACGAATCGACTTCGCTTCTCGTGTTCTCGTGCTCTCGACGACCATGTGGACAACTATTGTGCTAGGCGAGCTCGGCGCTTCCCTGCTATTTCTCATCGCGACGCTGCACTTCACGATCTACGGCTGCGGAGGCAAGAAGAAGCCGAAGGAGCAGCCCACGTCGGGAGCGAACGGAGGATCAACGCCCGCCAAGTCCCCGGCCACTCCATCGGCTCCGTCCGCCGGCGAACCCCGCGTGACCCACAGCCCGGCTCCTGCTCCTGCGCCTGCTGCTGCTCCGGCTGCGGCGGACGCTGGAGGCGACAAGAAACCGGCGATGGCAGGAACCCACGACCCTAACTACCAGGTAAGTCATGGCTTCCGGACTAGTCCCACTTGCATTCTTTCATCTGTTAAACAATTTGTATTCTAGACGATGGCAGGTCTCGGCGGAGGCGTGTTTGGCGAGGACAAGAAGAAGGACGCCGCTGCTCCCGAAGGCGAGAAGAAGGACGGACCCAAGGCGCCCGCTGCGGGTGGAATGGCCGCGACGCACGACCCCAACTACCAGACTCTGGCAGGAATGGGCAACGACCAGGTAAGTCGAGGGCCTTATGACGAACGTAGCAGTATCATGACGTTTTAGGCTTTCGGCGACGACAAGAAGAAGGAGGGCGGAGGCGAGGCGAAGGGAGACGCACCGAAGGCACCAGCCGGTGGAGGAATGGCCGCAACGCACGACCCGAACTATCAGGTAAGTCAAGGGCTCTACGCAAAGTAACTTTACATCCTTTGATTTAGACACTCGCTGGGATGGGCAACGGTGAGTGGAAAAGGTAAACTGCATTCTTTAATGTGCTGCTTTCAGACCAGGCATTTGGCGACGACAAGAAGGGCAAGGAAGGAGCTGCTGGCGGCGGCGGAGGTGGACCCAAGGCTCCGGAGAAGGGCGGTGTTGCTGGAACCCACGACCCGAACTACCAGACGCTCGCAGGGGTGAAGGTAAGCAGTATTTCAACATAGGTTTCCCCCGCTAATCTCACATTTCAGGGCGACTGTTTCGGCGACGACAAGAAGAAGGAGGGCGGTGGCGACAAGGACAAGCCGCAGGCACCCGACGATAAGAACAAGAAGGCCGGCACCCACGACCCCAACTACCAAACCCTCGCAGGAGTGAAGGTAGGCGAAATTTCGGGTATTTCGATCTGCTAACCTCGAGTTTCATTCAGGGCGACTGTTTCGGCGACGACAAGAAGGGCAAGGAAGGAGGCGACAAGAAGGGACCGACCGCACCGGAGGACAAGAACAAGAAGGCCGGCACGCACGACCCCAACTACCAGACCCTGGCCGGCGTCAAAGGTAAGCCCCCGCAACGACATTGCCTAATGGGCTAATCGGACGCGTTTCAGGAGACTGCTTCGAGGACAAGAAGAAGGACGGCGGAGGTGAAAAGAAGCCGCAAGCACCGGACGACAAGAACAAGAAGGCGGCCACCCACGACCCCAACTACCAGACCCTGGCCGGCGTCGGCGGTAAGCAACTTTTCTGACATTTTCTCTTACTGACCGAGCACATTTCAGGAGACTGCTTCGGAGACGACAAGAAGAAGAAGTGATCGCCATCACGTGCTGACCTCCATCCACAGATCCCCATTCCCGTGTCGTAGGAACTAAACTGGAAAGAAATAAACAACTTCTGAATTCCATCGTCTCTCTGTTTGGATAGGTCATAGGTTTTGTTACAGGGAAGTCATTAGCTCTTCCAAACACTCGTTTTGAGCATGATTTCGGTGACAAGGATCCATTGCGACCTGCAAAACCTTATGCTATCATGTTAGGAAGTGGCGTACCAGTTGGCTGTTAGTGGAGTAGCCAAGATCAGTTAGTCCACGCATTCACGTAGCGACAAAGTTTATTAGGTAAGTAGTCCGCCGCGCGACCACCTCGGAACTGGTTCATGCGATCACTCAGGTACCAAAGAATATTTTATGCACATTTGTAGACAAACGTACAGATACAAACATCCCGTCATTGTTGGAATATCAAAAGCAGATTTTCGGTCAATGTGCGTTTGAGAAGTATTGTGCGAAGCTCAAGTTCGTTTCTGACTTGTTGCATGCGACTTCGGCTCCACTTTCCGCCTAAAAGAGCAAGAAGAATGGGGTCACACGTTCGTTTCACGCTGACGTCTCATCACAAAACGTACGGTCTTTCTACGCTGTGCCAGCGAAGGTGAGCCTTGAGGTGCGAACTCTTGCTGTAGACCTTTCCGCATCCCGGAATGTGACAGCTGTGCTTCTCTATACGCTTTTCTCCCGGAATCGCTAAAATCGAATGTTCTCATCCGCGCCTTGTAAGCACATGGAAGCTGAAGAAGAAAGCCGATGACCCGTTCCCGGGCTAACCCATGGACCGTTGGAAGCAGGATATTGGCGTAAACGGCGCGAACACGAAAAACCAATTCGGCGTCAAAATAACCTTGAGAACGGCGTCAATTACGCTGTCTCGTAAAAACACCTCTTTGTTCGCGGGTGCCGACAAGTGGCGTCATTATTGACACTAAGCGATTTTTTCGTCCCACGTTACCCCTACGGTGGCCTATTTTGTGCCTTTAGAAGGCAACCTACCACTCCTGCCAAGACTCGCGCAGTCGGGACACTCGCAGTTGTTTGACCTTCCGACACGCATCTTGCCACCTCCGGCAGGAAGAGATGCCGTTGTCTTCGGTAGTGAGGTGGTTGACGGAAGACGTGAGTGCGCAGTGATGGATGGTTGAGCGCTGCTCGTCACGGAGAGCGATGGCAACGAGCTCGGCAATAGGCCTACAAACAAGCGTGCCGTAACAGCGTCTGCTAAGTCTCATTGCACGCATTGGCAAATCTGTGCAGCTCCCAGATTTTGCTTTGATTACGAAGGCCTTGGTTCTTAAAACACAGCCATTAATGTGTGTTTGTCTTCTCCAAACTATTGCTGTCTGTCGCTTGAAAGCTACCATGATCTTTGAACTGTTACTGCACGACACATATTTTACCCCGGTCAAATTGTTGAGTGCCAAATCGTACTGAATTCTCTTTGAACGTTTAGTGTTTTTTCCAGGTACCGACACGCTTCCGGAAGAGCGCAATCCCCGTGGGATTACAGGTAGGTGAGCCAGATGGTTATCAGATTTGCGGGTAGGTTGAAAGAAAGCGACCCAGATCACGGCATTCAGCGGGCGGCCGATACGCTTGACCGCAAAAGAACCCCCATTTGATCACTTATCGCCGAAAAAGAGACGTCCTAGCGCTTACCCAACGCGTACGGATATGGCAACGGGGGAGGCTCAGTCGTAGAGGTCGGCGCTGGTGGCAGCAACGACGTCGCGGCGGCTGCAGCCGCGCCATAGCTACCGTACCGGAAGAGGGACGTTGCATCCGTACTGGACATGTTCGGCCATGGCGACCAGTGCGACGTTGGCGTTGGCCAGTTGTACGCGTTGGGAGTGTACGGTGAGATGAGGTTGTTGGGATCCAACAAGGCTCCTAAATGACAAAACTAATTTAAAGCGGTTGAACGGAGCACATAACTCTCGACCTGCAGCTAAAAAATTTCGTTAGGTCAGTAGCATCGAAATTAGAGGGCATACCGAGCGTCGAATTGGACGAAGCGTGGCTGACGTTTGCCGACGGGCTCATCGAGGCGTACTCCTTGTTCGGTGCTGAGAGCGGGGGTAGCAACTTGTTAGCGTCGAGCGCCACCATGGACTGCATCTGGTGAACCATCGAATGCAGCTTCGAAATCGGCGAGTTATCCTGAAATTTGTACATAGACAAGCGTTTACGCTTCGTGGACGTGTGTTTTGCACCGATGTCTGCCAGCACCCACCTGTAGCGAGATGGCCATGTCGGGCGTTGTGAACTGGCCGTTGCTAATCTTGGAGCTAGTGCCCTTCAACAGCTCTTCGAGAGATGGCGTTTTCTTCGAATTTGGATTTATGTTGACAATCTTGTTGGCTGACCAGTCGAATTGGATGTCTGAACAGTTTCTATTATGGCATGCGCGTTCGACGCCCCGTACGAACATCGCAACTCAGTCCGATAAAAATGCTGTCCTAAGATATGCATGCTACTAGTCTAAAATGCTGGGTATGGGCTGATGCGCTTGGCCCTATCATTAGGCTCGCTTGATGCGATCTGTCATTTGTGCGGTACGGCGGAATGCAACTCCGCTAGATGTGGGTTTAGGCACGGCACGCATCCGGATAAGAAAACAAGCGACTTAGGCTAAAATAATCACAGGCCTAAGCACGTAATTCCATGGTAGACGCAGCCGGCGTGCCGAGGTGTCTTTGCGAAAATGGGAAGATGGACGACACCGAGGTGACAATCGGATGCGTTAGAAAAACTCCTCGCCCAGGTGGCATTTGAGGGCAGCGCCGCCCCGCCCGGTGAGCGGCCAATCACGCCGGTGCCACTTGCGCAGACAGATTGCGCACAAGGTGAGCTATTCCCGACTCTGTGTACCGTATGCGCACGCGCGTAAACGTAACCTGCGTGCAGTGCTTAAAGTTCTGCTTACTCAATCCCGTCGCAAAGCGGTCATTAAGGCCGGAAGTGGTGGGCTAAGCGACCGTCAGACGACAATTAACCGGGTCCCGGGAATGCCGAGTTACGAAGTTGCGTCTTCCGAGGTGTCAATTATGGCCCTGTTGCTGCGTCCGTGACCGTTAATTTCGGCAGTTTGCGTCAATCGCGAGACGTTTAATAACCGTCTAGAGCTCGTCTGCTGTGTGATTTGCGGTAACGCTCCAGGAATCTGCGGAGACGCTATCGTGGGCCGTGAAATGCTGACATTAGCAACCGACACTTACTTGCGTCGTCGGCCTGGCTGTGAGCGACCACAGTGCAACTGAGTCAGGACAAACTTGACAAATATTGTTCCCACTACGGAAGCTGGAGTAGTACGGACACGAGTACAGCCATTCAAACTTTCAAAGTGTATGTTTAAAAGAAATGCTGATCGATAAGACAAAAGTGTAACAAAGTGGAGCAAAAGTTGTATACTAAGTTTGTTGCTCAGTGGCTCATCAATGATGTAGCGAATCTTTTCTCTAGCGATATACGTGAAGCACGTCAAATGAATGTCTTTCACTGGTCCGATTCACTCATGGATGCAAGCGATTTCGATTCTTCCGCATGGCATGTGGCCCACCTGTCCCGTTATGTAACGTCAATCCTAACGATGTCCGCCTCGTTTGCCGGAATTTGTCAATTGCCTCTAGAGGTTGTGTCCGCAATTAACTGCTCATCGAGAACCCTCATGCGGGGTCGGGTTTCAGGTCTTGCCGTGTAAGCGCATACCGTATTTCTTCTAATATAGCCCCACCTCTAATAGAGCCCCCCCCCCCCCTCTAATATAGCCCCACCCAAAGATTTCTAGATACGCATCTGGGGTGTGTGCACTTCAAATCTAAAGCCATATTTGGATAGATAAAGATAAAATAAGAATTTTAGAATGGAGAACGAGCCTTACTACGACAAATAAAATTTAAAATAATTTTCAAAATTTATTTTTTTTCGAAAAAATCCGTTCCGAAAAATATAGCCCCTGGGGCTATATTCGAAGAAATACGGTAAGTTGATGTGCTCTACTGTTCCAAGAAGCCATGCACAAAATGCATATCACCGCATATCTTGTTTTGTAAACACAAGGGCTGACAATCGCGCCTCGAAGCATGTAGAAGACACATTACCATTCGAACAGTGACTTGAGCCAAGCTGGCCTCTAGCCATTAATATGTCTGACTTAAATGTCCGAGACTAGGCAGCAATTGTATCAAGCGGCTATGGCCTGCAGGAAAAATTAACCTAACATGGCTCTCCTGTTCGCAGTCCTTATCACCCTTTGTCATAGGCCGATGACAGGCAACTGTTTGCCGGACAAGGAACCACGAATGGTCAGTGTTTTTCGAACGTACTGTCGATTTCTTTGTCGGACACTGTAGACTGCACAAGAGAACATCCTCATCCTCCTGTCACTCCTTGCCCAACGAGTTCCGTAAGTCAGCCACCCACAGCGACAGTGTCAGTGGAGGCGCCGTGAGCGCTAATTGTGTGGAAGCGAACAATCGGTGAGCCGGTTAATCCCATTATTCTCCGGTAAGAAGGTGACGGCCCCGCGTCGACACCTTCGCACCTGTTCGGGTGCGTGCCATGAGTGTCTTTAATCGCCCAGGGGCATTGGCGCCTCACAGCGGAGGGCATCATATTCTTTAACACTTTTAGTGAGACCCTTACTGATAATTCTACTGGTGATGATATGCGAAACAGCGTCCGGCACACGCAAAACACATGCCCTAGTCGGAAGTGTCGGCTTTCAACCGATCAAGTGCCCGTGAAGAGTACCGCCGGTGATGACCCGAAGATGTGCCGGTGCCCGCCAATATGGTCACCGTTAATCGCTTCGAACAGCCGCGCAGTTCGGGACGAAGGCACGTCGGGTCGTCACAATTATTGCTAAAAGCATAATTTGCCGCCGGAATCCAAAGAATGCCGCTGCCGTTGCGCAATGATTGTCAGCGAAAACACCGACCGCTTAGACGAGAGGTGAGGACGATTAAACCGGCTTGGCAAAATTCTGCGAAACTGCATTTCGAACTTAAGTAACACCCCAAAATACCTAATTATGCACGGTGAAGTCATAAACTGAGTATGCGCCTTCCTGTGCGCCTAAGGGGTAGACTTGTTCGTACATGCAGGCATTACCCATGTTGAATTCGAGCACGATTCTTACTCACAGTCGAATCGGGAAACGTTACCGTTCAAACCGCATGCAGCTGCCACAGACCTGCCTCGTTGCAGCGGCGAAATCCCAAAATTTATGGGCCGTGAAACCGACTGCTGAAGTGCCGAAAGAGGATCCTTCCCCGCAAACGACGGTACAGGTGGCAATTAACTGCGGTTGGGTTGAAAAGGGAAACGCAAATATTTGTTTTCACATGCGTGCCAAGTCACTTTTGTCGTATGGCCCTTTAGGGACGAAGCAATCCCTCATACACGCATTAATTTGACACGCATAATACTGCCACGATGCATGAAACTCTCTGCAGACACAGTGAAACGGGTTCTTGTCCTTCCAAGGATACATACAACAAACGTACTTGTACAAGCAGCACAGTATCAATAACAAGCACTAAGAAACATTATCCAGGAAGTTTAGTTGCGCAATCGCGGTTGCAGTCCGTCGTTTGGGCTTATCCCTCATTAGACCAACTATTGACCGGATGTCATTTTTGTCTCATTAACGGACAAGTTCGTCGAGAGTAAGCCGTGACTGATCCGTGTTCGCCTGCGTCCGCACTAATCCGTCATTCGAAGCACGTGGCACGCTACCGTTTCTTGTCATGCTCTGGCACTTGAAGGTCATGGAACTCAATTTGCAGAGAGAAACAAGCTCCACGGCAAAAGCTCCAACTTAGACAGGTCCTCGTCCATGGACTCGCTATGTCAACGACGGTAAGTGAGACGGTCAAGTTAGCAACCTTGGCTTCAAAACGAATACGATTTTCAGGACCGCTAGGTAAGCAAGTGATGTCCACGAAATGGTTCTTCGCCTTCGCTTCCAAATCGGAGTTCGACACCCTACAACATGCAAAGTAAAGACAAAGCATGGTGGCGTTCACATACCACAAGTCATTTCCACGGAAAACTGTGCCGCCTTGAGACACCAATATGCAAACGTACTGCGTATAACAAAGTCTTGTATTGACACGATGCTTTATTTCATACCAAACTAGTGATAGCTGCGGGAGGTTCTGCTGAAACCGGCGCATCGACGACTTTCGGATCATGTCTACCGCCTCAAAGCAGAAGAAAGCCGATTCCACGGTGCTGCCAGCGACGCCATCACGTAAAGGTAACTCATTTGCGTCCTGGTTTCTGGTTGCTTATTCTATGGTTGCTCTATCTCATTGAGGCATTGTAGAAGGTTCGGGCACGAAGACTTCAACCGCTACGACGGGCACGCAACCTCGGATTTCGCGCGGAAACTCACAAGCGAGCGAAACGTTGAAACCTCGGCACGCAGGCAATCCGCCGACCATTTACAGCGCCATGAATACCATCGTAAAACTTCGAGCAGGAAATCCAGTCGACAAGCTCGCGTCGGCCCGCCGTCTTGCCATTGTCAATACAAAGCTACCAGTCGGAACTGAGATTACCACCGAGCGCGGAACGTGAGTTTGCAGTATCCGTATCCTGGATCCTGGAAGCACCCGTTTCTTGCAGGTATCGCATAGAAGTAGTCATACACGAGGGAACGTTCGGATTCACTTACGCCGCCACCGGGGTCACGAAGACGAGACGATACTGCTTCAAGACTGAGCCCATGACGAATGACGAGACCCTCAAAAGGTACAAGGTCCTTAAGGTAGGTGTCTTCGAAACGCAGCCAGCAGCTGTTCTACCTCGATGGATTCAGAAAGAACTGTGCCTCCTACAGGAGATGAGCAAGCAGGACCCCACACTTCGTCAGCGATTCGTCGATCTGCTCGACGCTGGATGCACGGATCAAGTGAAATTCCTTGTAACAAACTTGCACGGCGAGAACCTGTACAAGATCACTCGCATCCGACTGAAACGCTCGTTCACGTAAGTTCACGACATGAAACGTTCACGTATGGTCCTTAGCACGGTGGTAAAGCTGATGCTGTTCCAGGCCTTCCACCGCTCTGCGTGTCAGTATTCAAATGCTGAACGCCATCATCGACCTGCACCATCTCAACTACGTCCATCGCTACCTCAAGCCGCACACTTTCGTCGTCGGCCTTGGAGACAAGGTTAAGTGAAGTGAGATGAATTTCTGAACCTCGCCGAATTCTAGATCAAGTCCATCTTCATGTGCGACTTCGGCCTCGTCAAGAAGTACACCGATGGCAGCGGCAAAGTTTTGTAAGTGCTCATGGTTACCGTCGATAGCTGCTACGCGCTATTTAGACCGCCACGCAAGAAAGTGAAGGTTATGGGCGCCCTTCGGTACACTTCTCGGCACAGCCACCTCCACCAGGAGCTCTCCCGTCGCGACGACCTCGAGTCGTGGCTCTACCTTAGCATGGAGTTCTTCAACCTTTCCACACTCCCCTGGCGGCGCGATCAGCTTCCGCAGAACGTCCTCTACAAGAAACAGAAGCTCATGGATGACGGCTGTGAGTTTACCTTGTACCGCGATCCGACCTGTTCACACTCCAACTTCAATGTATGCTTTAGTCCCGAAGGTTTGGAAGAAGAGCTCGTCGCAGTACTTCACAATCCTGAAGTACGTCGACTACCTCCAGTACGGCCAGAAGCCGGACTACGACTATCTCCTGGGACTACTCGAAAAGGCGAAGCAAGAGCTGAAAGCCGACTTTAACCTTCCGCTGGATTGGGAGGTTAGCCAAAACTGAGTGAGATATACTCATGAGTGGTTTTAGGCCCTAACAGACTTGCCACCGATCGACTCGCGCAGGGCGGACAAGCTCGACACGATGGAGATGGAGTCCACCGATCTGCGCTCAGAAGTCATTCAGCCGTAAGTCATTTAGCCTAGCCGTATAGTGCTGCCGCATGTGCACCCCTATTTTAGCACTGCTCTTAACACCGATCGTACGCAAGCGGAGGAACCTCCGAAGTTCGCGGCACCCAGCAGCACGAATGTGGACGCCGTAAGCTTTTATGTCTTCTTCAGTCATGTGAAATTCACGTCGGTTCAGCTGATCGACGTGAGCATGGAAGGAACGTGCCGAGACCTCAGCGAGAAGTCAGCAACCTCGAGCCGCGCGTTTTCGTTGAGAACGGCAGAAGAACCCAAGGCTGATAATGCTGACCAGTCTACGATGACACAAACCGGTTAACGTGCTCCGAATTTACTGCGTTTCGGCAATAAAACAATTTCCCTGATTTCACTGTGTACGTGTATGCAGGTCATCATAGAAGTTCGAACTTGTATCAGTTCACTCTTCTTGGCGCAAATGGATAGATGAACTTTACTGTCCGCTTCAAATACATGTAGTCAGGTGACGGGAACATCACCTACTTGGCATAGCTACTTGGCACCTTGTTTGATATTTTGTCTCAGCAAGGGTTATTTACCTTCTTCGAGAGCGATTTACACTTAGCGGCTTAAGCTTTCCCTTAAGAAAGTGCTGACATCAGAGTCTCAATTCGTGACATGATTTCCGGGCAAGTGCGAATAAAATATCTTTCACATATCGAAGCACACCTGATGTACTCCTACTTTTTGACGCGCTCTGGTAGGCCTAGCGCTGTAGCTCTGTGCAGTCGGCACATTTCGCCAATAATGGTGCTCTCGTTTCGGAGTCAGTCAACGGTTCTGGTTGACAGAAATTTTGCTTGCATATTTACTGCTGCGTGCGTCAAGATGACCGACAGACGAAGACATTACTCCGACGATGAAGGTTTGTAAGGCCTGTTGGCAGCGAAAACGACAATTTTTTTAGACGATGATATGGGCACGAAGAGGAAGCGCGGGCCAGCCGGAGTGGATATCGGTCCTGGGCTAATCAACATGATTGCAAAGGTGGACGAGAAGAAAGACGCTTCCCTAGAGGCAAACTTGGAGGAGCTGGCCAACACGCTGAACGACAACCTTGAGCCCTACGAGGGTCAGATCATCGACATCATAGCAGACTGGTTAGTGGTAGCGGTTGGCATGTACTTCTTCCGCGTGTGATGCGTGTGATGAGAAGAAGTCAACATGTCAGGGCCAACGCTTCATTTTTAGTGTGAAGTGGGTGCCCGAGAAGCTGACCATCTTCTCCACGCTCGTTGGCTTGCTGAACGCAAAGTCCAACGATTTTGGTGGAAACGTAAGTATTGGCGAAAGGCGTGCGTACTGGCTAGTTCCATGTTTTAGGTGGTAGCACGGCTCGTGAGTGAACTCAATCAGTGTTTCGAAGAAGAGGAGTTCGAAATCGCACTGCGCATCGTAGGTTTTCCTTTACTTGCAGCGAAAATCAAGGTGATTTAGATAACTTTTCTCTGCGATATGGGAAACGCGCGAGTGTTAACTCTTCAGTCGATTGTGGACTTCTTGCTGGAATTTCTTGAGCTAACAGCCAATGAAAACGTTAGTTTCATGCGTACCTAGTTGGAAATACAGGTCGTGCGGATGAACTAACGAGAATCCTGCTCATAAGGAAAGATTCAGCTTCAAACGGACTACGCTGTCTACGCCGTCATGCACGCGCTACCGTGGATCGGTCCCGAACTCAATGAGAAGAAGCAGACGGACCTCGACGAAATCATGAAGGCAATTGGAGACTACCTGGACAAGCGACAGAAGCTTCATGTCAAGGTTAGTCAGTAGGACACGCAGGTCTTGGTACATAAACGTGACCTTGCTGATGTGTGCACGATTTAGATTCTCCAAGTATGGTCAAAGCCAGAGCCGCACGAGCAGGAAGACTACATGGACTGTCTCTGGGCGCAACTGCAGAAGCTCAAAGAGGACAAGTGGTGCGAGAGACACATCACCCGCGTCTATGTCGCGTTCGACTCGGTGCTCAGCGACGCACTACAGCATAATCTTCCAAGGTACGGCTGCATGCCCCGGCTAGGAACATTGTCCGTTTTTAGCATTACAATGCCAGCATACTCGCTGGAAGCGAAGTATCCGCTACCGCGCGTCGTGTTCCGTCTCTTCGCATACACAGATTGCCCTGACAATGAGCCTGTGCTACCGGGTAGTCACGCCATTGAGCGGTTTCTCGTCGAGGAAGACCTCAGCTGGATAATCTCCACCAACCACTTGAACTTCCGAGAATGGTAAGTGACTGTTCGCAAAGCAAAGGTACACGGTGGCTTTTTAGTGCAAAAGCCCTTCTGAACTACCACAGACGTGACACTGTGCCGCTAAACTACGTCATTGTGGAAGTGATCTTCTCGCAGCTCTTTCGTCTCCCTGAGACCCCGCAGCTGGAGATCTTCTACGGCGCACTGCTGATCGAGTTGTGCCGTGTGCAAGCGGACTCTATGCCCCAGGTCTTGGCTCAAGCGGCAGAGTTGCTCTACCGTCGAGTCGACACCATCCAGCTCTTCTGCCTGGACCGCTTCGTCGACTGGTTCAGCTACCACTTGTCGAACTTCCAGTATCGGTGGTCGTGGGAGGAGTGGGCGGATTGCTTGGAGGTAACCATAACCGCGAGCATCATATTGCTTAGTTAGGAGCATTTGCGAGGTTAAGAATTTTAGATGGATAGTCTTCACCCGCGTCTGATCTTTGTACGAGAAGTCATCGAGAAGTGCATGCGCCTGTCGTACCACAAGAAAATGGCGGAGATCCTTCCGCCGGATTTCAAGCACGTGATCCCGCCCGAGCCGGTCATCATCTACGTTCTTGACGAACGTAAGTGCCTAGCGTGAATCAACCGTTGACCGACGTTTCAGAAAATCACCCGGCCTATGATCAGGCGCAGGAGTTCAAGAACCTGATCCGGGACAAGAAGACCGACGAAGAGATCCTCCCATACCTGAAGAAGAATCCTCCGCCAGCGGACGACAGCGAGTCCGTCTACGACCCGGACTCTGTGGCAGTCTTCACTGCAGTGCTGCTGAAGCTGGCTTCCAAGACGTTCAGTCACAGCTTTGCCGCCTTGACGAAGTAAACGCTGTGCTGGGAACTCGGCGGTCGGTAATTCCGGGTTTAGGTACCATCAGACGTTCCGCACCATTACGCAGAACAGCGAGGAAATGCAATCGGTCATCCTGCGTACCCTCTACGACTGCTGGAACCGGCATAAGCAGGTAGAGCCGGAATGTTCCATGCCGTGCAAAGACCTTCGCCGATTTCAGATGCTGACGGTGCTGGTGGACAAGCTGCTGAAGATGCAGATCGTCGACCCGGCCATCGTGGAGGCGTGGGTGTTCTGCGACGACATGAAGCGCGAGTTCAAGCGCTCCTGGACCTTTGACGTTCTGAACACCGCTATTCTGCGCGTAGAGAAGCACCTCGATGTGCTGAAGGCCAAACGAGAGGACCTCACAAGGCAGCTGACCAGAAAGAAGAATAAACTGGCTGCGGCAGGCACAGTGAAAAAGGACGAAGATGAGAAGATGGACGAGGATGAGGCTGGTGAGAATGGACAGCCGAAGCAGGAACCTGAGGCCGACCAGGTAGGCACAGATCAAGTCAGTGAGCCTGTATAAAACGTTTCTAGGAACTTGAGGAACAGTGCCGAGACATCGAGACCCAGATCAGCGACACTAACGACGAGATCGAGCGCGTGGAGGAAAACTTCCGCAACATTTTGCTCGACATTTGCCACGTGCGCCACTGTACCTCAAACATGCGAACACAGTGCATTTATTTTAGAAATTCACACTCATGTTGACGGAGCATTTCGTCCAATGTGAGACCGAGGGCACCGAGGTGGAGACCCAGTGGTACAGCTACGCTACTGGGCGCTTCCGACACATTTTCCTTGCGGTATGCCTGGCGACACTCGCTGATATCGCCTCACTAATGAGGGTTTAGCACTCGAAAAGCATGTGGCGCTACGCTGAAGTACTGGATCGGGAACTGTTCGCCGCGTCATCCGTGGACTCTCGCATCCTCGACATTTTCAACCAGTTCAGGGCGTTGAAACGATGATCCCAGCTTTAGCGTTGTGGTTTCGATTACCTATTAGCACCGATTGTTCTGTTGTCTGCATTTCATCCTATCGTGTGGATCCGCATTAAACTATTTTCAAACATGAAACGTGGTCGAAACGTAAGCATTTTAGCAGGCAATTCTGCCGGGGCATGACGGAACGTTCGGTAACTTTAGTCTGGAAGAGATTACCCGAAGACATTGATCATGGCAACTCGAAGTCTCATGCCCATGTGACTCTAGGCAGCCATGCAACGGGAATGCGATTTAGGTTTATGCTAATTAATCCAGTAGGTATCAATCAGGGCAAGAATTGCGCCGTACTTTTCTACCTGGTGTTCGTAGAAATCGATCGTGCCGTAAGCAATGTTAACCTTCTTCGTTGCCCGACTCATTCTCTTCGTGACAATAGTCGCCGGCGCGGGACTGGTAACGGGCGTCTTCTCGTACCGGTACTTCGAACTTACGTAAGTTTACCGCTTGCCATACGTACATTAGCTAGCACGTTATCATCGCTGGCTTTTTCTCGTTATACACGCGCACTATATACCTTTTAGTAACGATCCTCTGTATCGCAAGGCAATGAAGCTCTCTAATTGCGGATCGACAACCTTGGAAGAAAGGGTAATTTCCCCCTAAGTAGGTAGTAAAGACAGGGATGCGAAAGATTCTATTTAGCTCAAATGTATGGGAGAAGGTGAAATCGAGAAGGTGAAGTCCAACTGTCCGTGTGATCCGCATTTTAAGAAAATTAACAATCAAGCGGATCTCGAGCGCGAGGTATGTTCGTATATGTTATTTTCTTCGCTTAGTTAACTATTTTTAGTTGGCACGCGGAACACGGCCCCTTCTGTTCCAGTGGTTGGACGCCCATACTATGCAGGCTGCAACTACTACACAAAGATCGCCTTCTGCTTCGCTGCGAACCGGATAATCGGAATAGCCACTGTTTTACGACGTATGAATTACCTTCATCTGATGCAATAAATAAGTTCAGCGTGTAGGAGTTGGATGTGTTGGAATCTACTCGAGATGAAACCCACTGATTCTGACATCGTATGCGTAGGTTTGATGCGCAAAGTCCTCAAAACACTTGCTTAGGCTACAACAACCCAACACGGAGGTTCAAAATCTCTGAACTTGCCCAGTTAATGTAGCGGGAGGTGGACCAGCTGGATCGTCCCGCTCCGCAATTTTTGAGGGAAAAGTTGAGATACCACTTGGAGGTTTACTAGTGCAACCTGCAACGAACCCGGCACGGTAATTGTTGGCACGGCACGGTAACAAACTCCCTTGGTTAATGTAGTTGGAGGTGTACCAGCCGGGTCGTCCCGATCACAATTTTTGAGGAAAGGGATACCAACTGGAGGTTTGCTAGCGCAATTCGGCAGCCCGGCAACCCATTTTGGAACTCCTCGGAAGCGGATATGCAAAGTTTTTAGAGTAAGTATCCGTGTTCGCGAAAGAAAACTTGTTCTTCAGTCGTGATGTCCGTTATTCCCGACCGATCTAGTGCCGACCTGCAGGAGGATGCAAGTACCGATTATGGCGGACACTGCGGCAACTCTTCGTCCTCATACGACATGGCTGAAAACCTAACGAACTTCTCCGACATTCACCCTCAAACTGCACGCTTCGTCCAGGTAAGTTCGTTACGCGTAGCCCTAGGCGCATAGTGCTCTTCGCGTACTTCAACATGCCGTTCCTAACGTCAGCATCTTCCAGCTGAATCGTCCCGCACTCATTCAAGAGGTGGTCACGCTTCGTGCCTGGTCCGGCTGGTCCGCAATGGCAAGGTTCTATTCACGGGCCATGAAGTTCGACGTGCGCATCGTTCATCCTAATCTAACGCGTACGTTTCCTTGCGTCTCTATGCACGATTCATGTGCATCTCTATGCACGATTCATGTGCAAAAGCCTATAGTGGTTGATCCTTTTAGCGAATGCTTCTACGTCCAAAGAATGCTAAATCCGGAGCGTCGGCAACGGTAGAAGCCACATTAGACCCTTCTTGCACTCATTATGTGTAATGACGTTTTCCGGCAAAAAAAGTTATATCGCGATCGCTGTGAAAGTTTGCTTGTTCAGTGAATGGAGACTGACATCTCGGACTTCCAGCAAGTTACTGCCGCCTTATCATACCCTTTGTGGTTGGAAGCCCAGATGATCTCTCTGCTCCCACAGTAAACTCCAAATACGGCCGACAGGGCCACTATGGGGTTGTCCGTAGTTTAAATTCTGCTTGATGTGCAAGGTGTTACGAAACTGTGTGCCACATCGTTCTTACACGAACACGTTCCATTCCAATTTTTTTGTTCGGCCACAGCCAATCACAGTGCGCAGCCAATCCCCACCACTCGAGTTCGCCTTCACAAGGCGGCGTTCCGAACGAGCGCATTGCCCTTTCACTTGCATGCCGCCCGCAGGACGCGTTTAATTCTGCTTCTCCTTCTAGCCTTCTCTTACCAGTGGCCGCATCGATTGCTTCACTAAAGCGGTTTTATCAAAACAGACTATCACAATTAAAAGCCCTGTACAGTTGTAGGTAGAAATGCATCCCGAGTCCATTTCGGCGAGTATGACGTGTGCCGTCTGTTTGGGCCTCTACAGGCGTCCCAAGGTCCTTCCCTGCGGGCACAGCTTCTGCGAAGCCTGCATTGATCAGTTGGTTCCCGTTCCCGACAATCCCGTCTTCCCGATCCGCCCGGTAGGAGCCCGCTCGGCGATCGCTTGCCCTTCTTGCAGACATGAATTTCCAAGGTTTGTGGAATGAGGCATGGCAAATCAATATGCATTTTTGTGCTCTCAGGATTTCCTTCCCGATGAACTACGCACTGCTCGGTAACGGAACTCTGCAAATGGTTTCTCAAACTGCTCGCTTTCAGAGAGTGTCCGTCCGCTGGAGGAGGCGGGTGCCGAAGGCAAGAAGGAGTGCACGTCGTGCAAGAAGGAGAGGTACATCATCGACCTGCGTCGATGCATCACTTGCGAGAAGGACTTGAACGAATGGGCAAGACCTAGATCTTCACAATGTAACCTTGTTTCATTGTTTACGACGTCAGCGTCTGCACAACATGCGCCGTTGACAGTCATAATGGACACCTCATGTCGCGAGCGCTGACGAAGCAGGAGCGCCTGGAGGCAGCCAAGGTGGATGTTGCTGGGCTCAAGGCGAAGATCGTCATTGGCCTCGAGGATTTCAAGAGTCGTTGTGAGAAGATCAAGATGCTTCAAGAGAAGTGGATCCAGGTAAGACGGCTCAAGCAGTTATTACAGCCGCCTAAGGTTCTAGGATTCGAAAGCTGCTTTGGATGAAGTAGCAATGCTCGAACGTCTCCTGAACAGCTGCGACGACGACACCCCGCCGGATCTGATGCACAGCGGTCTTGTAATGGTCGAGCGGATGGCCAACCAGTTGTTCGAAGTAGGTCTATTTGTTGTATCCAACTACGAATCACAAGTCTTGCAGGATGCCACCAATGGCTTGGTCCTCGAACCGGGTTGGAACATCACGTGTAATCAGCACAACGCGCAGCCGTCGCTAGCTACTGGGTACTTTTTCGGCACAAAGTGACCCAACGAACGCTCTATTTTTAGACCTCGAGCCAATGTTTTGCAGCAGATGGCGGCGGTCACGCGCTGCCTGCATTGCGGCCAAGATCAGTCGATGGCGGTCGACGTGCCGGCGCCAGACACCGCGGACGACGGTACTGCGGACGATTTCGTATGTTAGAACCACAATAAGCCTAGGTGACCGTCCTCAGTATCGTACGTTCACTCTTGCCGCTACTCCCGTTGGTGGCTATGTGTGTCGCCCTCGTGTCACAGGCCTCGGTAACAACGTGTCTAACAACAGTTTCATCACGCCTGCAGTTCCAGGCACCCGTCGTCGTGCAGGGGCGGATGACACTCGTACTGCTGCCACGGCTGATCGCTCGTCGTCGACGGTACCCCGTGGTCGTCGTGAGCCAAGCGTTGCGTCGCAAGCTGACATGTCGGCGGCAGTCATCACCGATGAAGGTACGACATACTGTTGATTTGTTGAAACCACAACTGATTTAGGTGGCCTTCCAACGCATCGTACCTCCATTTTTGCCGTCCCTACCCCGACAGATGTGTACCATCCTCGCGGCGGACACTTCGGTATAACTGGTTCATTCATAGATCCATGTTAACTTTCAGTTTCAGGTACCCGTCGTCAGGCACCGGCTGACGACGCACGTGCTGCAGCAAGCGCTGATCGCTCTCGGACGGAGTCCCGTGCTCGTCGTGAGCCCGATGGTCCATCGCAGGACGTGTCGCAGCAAACTGCCGTCGGAGGAGGTATAACTAACTGAATATTTATGTAACACGTACAAGCGCATGACGTCAGGTGGCCGTCGTCCGGCATCGTCCACTAGCACTCGTAATTCTACCGCTGAACAAAACTGGTGGTTCGACAACCCTGACTATGGTAAGACTGCTTCGCGCTAGTGCGGCCAACCGTGTCATTTTAGGCGCTCAGCAACCGTCGCCAGATAATGGTGCTCGGGCTGCTACCGCTGCGGGTGACTCGTCCTACGATCCTGACACCACTGGCTTCGGTAAATTTAGTTCAACAACTGTACGGGTTAGAAGATTGTGAATTTCAGGCAGTCGTCATCCGACCGTGCGTCGTCCGGCCCCGCGCAATGGCACCCGTGCAGCTACGGCAGCAGGCCGCTTCCAGGCGATGCCCCGTGTTCATCGTGCGTCTGACGATATTCAGCAACCGTCGAACATCTTCAGCAACCGTGGATTCCCGTCGGTCTCTCTTGGCGCGCCTTGGCCAGCCGAGACGGCCGTGGCCGACTTTGTTGAACTGCTTGAGGCTCCGACTCGTGAGCCTCCTCGCTCGGCCACCGCTCGTCAACTGTCGGACGCGGAGGACCCGATCGTGCTCTACCAGGACTTGGATTCGTCCAGCAACCTCTTCGAGGTGCCATCGTCGCCTGAGCCACCGCGTAGTCGTCCTCGGGGTCGCCAGTTCTTCAATAGCAACGCATCCAGGGGTGGACGCGGACACCGTGGCGCAGGATTCCGCGGCGCTCGCGCACGCTAATACCTACCTCGTCGGGATGTTGGTTCAAGAAGCCTCAGTGGCCTTGTTGTTAATTTATTTCACAATTGTCCGTTCTTAATTTGTTTCCATTAATTGAGGTCGTGCAGAGAGGCAAATGGCTTCGATGAGAGCCCAATCACTTCGTGATCTGCAGAATCACCTCCCGAGTTTGCGTGGACGTTCGATCGCTTCAAAGCCAAAAGCTCTGCACGGCATCTCCGACTTTTTCATCTTTTTAATGCTCCGCATCATTGGATGCCGTATCACTGCACGCTGTTCAAGAGTTCACATTAATAAATCGCTTCCAGTCTGCATTACAAGGATCTTTGAAATGCTTTCACTGTCGGCCTAATCCTCTTGACCTCATTAGAAAAATTTAAAATGCCTTGAAGAAGTGAGAGTGGTATAGAGCTGACCGTATAGAACGGACTAACAAAGTCGGCAAAGACGAACCTCGCTAAAGTGCCAAAGCATAGCGCATCAGCAAACGGCTATATACTTAGGACATGTCAGTTCTTTAATGACGGTTCACTCTTGCTCTAAGTTGCTCGAGCCGTAGGAAGTCTTCAAGCAAATTTGTTGCAACTCCGACAAGAGTCATTGCTAACGCTATTTACTCATACAAATACATGGTAGCATAGACTTTACATAGACACGTAAGCTATGAAGATCGGTCGATGGAAACCCTGAAAGGTACACGAATTTTAGACTGTCACGCTGGGTCTAAATGCTGCATTCGTTACGTCTCCGTTTCAGAGGACGAAAGAGAGCCATCCTAGGATGAAGCAGATGCCTCCGAGCGGCGTCACGCGGCGGAAGCGCTCGTTGTTCCAGATGCCGTAGTGGTAGCACGGCCCGACGAAGAGGAGAATGCCGAGCGAGAAGAGCGCGCCAGTAAGAACCGGAAAGCGGGCCTTGGGTGACATGAGCAGAGCCAGGCTGTGTATGATGTGCTGCTTGTTGCCATTCTCGAAGGCACGCTTGCGCTTCTCGTCCATGTGGATCCCGTCACCGTTTTGGACGGCCGATGAGTCGCGCAGAGCTAAATGCAGAACCTAGTGAAATCGTCGTCTCTCTCTGTTACCTACCATGTGCGCCGTATGCGGCGAATGCGATTGCCGCTGCCCCAGAAAGTCCAGCAATGCGAATGAACGCGGTGCCGGCAGGATTCATCGGCGCAATGCAGAATTTGCTCGGTGCTGGTGCGGGAGTGACAACGACGGATCCCGGTGCAACCTTCGGCTTGATAGTGTTGATTGCCTGCTTGCTGATATCGTAAATGGTGCACCAGACGCCGTTCAGCTGATCCATACCGAAGGTAACTCAGCGTGCGCGCGTACGAAATCCGATGATAAGTGCTAGAATATTTAGCATGATTTATTCAAGGGACAGCGACTGGTGAAATATTTTCAAGGCAATCCTTTCATTACCCGAAAACAACTTCAATGGACTTTATTGATATTATTAAAGCTTTTGGAATGTTAAACATAGAGTGAGCTCGATATAATACAAGTGAAGTTGACTAGAACGATTCTAAAGGTATGTTCTTCGGTACGACTTGTTAGGCGATAAAGGGCTACTTAAGCCTGTAAGGCATCGCTGGTGAGTGCTATGCGTCTTTGCTCTTCAAGCACCGCGTCGACGACCTTGAGCACGGATTCGTTGGCAACCGGTCGAAGCATGTTTAGGACTTTCTCTCGTTCGCCCAGGCTTGCAAGCAGCATTACTGCGAGGCTCTAAAAAGTATGAATGTACTACTTTCAAAGAACCCGATCACACCTTGAAAGCTACATGGTCGCTGGACAAGTAGTCGATGTATTTCAGCACCACATCTCTAGCTTCGCACTTCGGATACATCTGAAACTGGCTTTTCAGCTTCCACTCGTTACGACGCTTCATACCTTAGCGTAGGAAACACTTTGCATCCATGACCCTTGCGAGATCAGGTAACGGCACGCGTCCAGGCATTGGTCGATCAGGCACAGCAACTGGATTCCGTCTAAAACCTAGCGTTTGGCTTAAACGACCTAAAGGCTGTGCATACCTGACACGTAGTTCGATGCGATCAGGTTCGTTGCGGTCAATTTCACCAGGCACCGGCACTCTTCCGTGGACATGGAGGCCGAGAGCAAGCAGGCCTTCATCGCGTGGATACGGAAGTCGGAGCTGGTCACCGCCTGGTCGTTGTTCAGCAGCATAAACGTTGCCCAGTCGTTCTAAGTTTGGGGAAATTATAGCATCGAATCAAAACTTTAACCCTCTTACTTTGCCCAACACTATGGCGTTCTCGATGCAGTGCTCGAGCTGGTCAGCGGACTTGCACGTGCCAACAAGCACTCTGGTTAAGTCTTCCATGCGGCTCTAAAACAAAGGGCTGGTTTATGTTTACCGCATTTACAAACTAACCCTGTAGACCTCTGGTCGCCAGAATAGATGCAAGTTGGGCGGCAACAGGTGCTTATCCACACTGCTCTGGAGGATATCGATCAGTTGGCTTAGACGGCTACATCCCAAGAACCGATAAATTGCGGCGCAGCGTAGGGCCATTGTCTCCGTGTTCGATACGAGCTGCTGCAGGTAAGAGACGTCGTCAGTGGGGACGTGAAACCGGGACAGCTCTTCGGTTTTCAGCTCTGCATCGTGGCAACTTGCTTCTAGCAAACGTACGAATCCGTTCCTCACCAGCAACGGAATGTCTAAAATTTCAATGGCTTGCGGCTCACTCAATGTTACAAGTTACCTCGCTCGGGCACTGGTGAGTTCCTGGTGCCGTCGAGAGCATAGCGGAATATCCCATCCGAGGCGACGTAGATCGGGCTCAGTCCACACATATCGACGTCGACAATGTTTAGCCCTGGGTGATGATACTGCTGCAGTTGGTGGAGTGTGTCCGTGTCCCAGATGACTACGGACGTGGGATGTTGTACCGCTAGCGTTGAGTCGCCTGCCAACCTCGAGAAGACGCACTTGACCACGGGACCTCTGCTGGAGGGGCTCATCCCGGTTTGACGGCACATCTTCCTCGACAGATCCCAGACACCGATGCGGCCGGCTGTGTCGCCGAACGCCAGGAGATCATCTTTCCACACCATGCATCGAAGGAGGGCGGTTCCAGACTTCCACTAAACACACGAGTTTTTTTTTTCCGCAAGGCTAAGTAATATTATCTAGGCAAGAAGGGAGTTACTAACCTCCGTGTTGACTTCCTTGCCGTCCCGGACGTGCAGGCCCTTTATGACCACGTGGTACAAATGGTTTTCGTTGTCGAGTACAACCAAGTTCTCCCGGTAGACGTTCTTTTCCGACACAGTTTGAACCTTGTGATGTTTTCCGGACCATGCCTAAAGCTGACATCCGTTACGCTGAACAAAAGTTTTTGTCCTACCATGTCAATGATGACCGGACACCGCCTGGACATTCGGCGAAGAAGCCGCATTGTTTTCAACTCCCAAATTTCCAACGGGTCGTTTCGGAATGACAACGCTAGGTAGCACCTGGAATTTACACTTGGAGCCTCCTCCTTCCCCTTATGCTCGTACTGGTAGAAGGAAACTCGCAGAAGTTCGATCGGCGATTCGTCTGCTTCGGGGCGAATTCTCTTTTTGACTCCTAAACGGGTAATTCAGGAAGCTCGACACTACCGGTTTCCACTAACCTGTACGAATGTCGGTGGCGAACACGTCGTTGCGCACCGTCGACGAGGCGCTAAGCGAGCTCGAGTATGCTGCCGATATGATCATGTTGCTTCCACCCCATTCGAGGCACCTGAACGTTGCACTCAGTGCGACAAGTAAGAAACCACTCACTTGATCGGGCACGAATGGACCTGGAGGTCTCGTTCGATCTTGCAGTTGAACACGTTCACAAGGTGGATCATTCCGGTAGTGGTCCCAACCGCTGCTAAGTGCATACCGGAGAGAGTATCCGGATCGCTGCTGACGGACTCCATGGGTCGCATCCTTACGACCGTGACCGTACCGCTGAGAGCGGACAGGACGCCATACTGGGATAGGCGAAGTGAAGTGCACTCATTCTCGAGCGAAGCTGTTAGGCGTATGGAATCGCTGAGCGACGTCAGTCGATACGGCTTCATTTCCGCGCAGTTGTCAGGGCTCTGAAAACAAAACGCTGAAAGACACATTGTTTCAATCGCGCATACCAGTTGGTAGAACATCAGCTTTCCCGAATTGAACAGCACAGCGACGGTGCTCTGTGTGATGGGACAGAGTCGAGCCGCAAATACTCGTAGCTTGGAGGACGCCCTTTGGGCTTCCGTGAAGCAGACTCTCTCGTAGTCCAAGCGTGCGTTGAATCGTTCGGCGGAATGGTGAAGCTTCGCCACGCGCAGTGAAATGAACCCGTCCTGATGGATCATAAAGAAGGCATCGCGTTCAGAGCATGGCAGAATCTAAACGTTTCGGCGCTAGAGGGACCTACAGGACAAGCTTACCTGAGTCAAAGGTGAGGAGGAGTCAACTTGAGCCGTATATATGACCTGCTTGGAAACGGTTTCGACGCAAAATACCTAAATGTACACTACCGCTTCTGCTGCTGCTTGCATGCACTTACCTCATTGCTGAACATCACGAAGACAATGTTGCGGTAGGCCAAGTGGTACTCCACGTGCTGGATAATACTTTCTTTCTGAGGCTTCTCCTGCCTCCTCATCGAGGTGGTCGTCGTTCGCCCAGACGGAGGATTCTGAACGACGACGTCTTCCATCAGCACTAGATTCGAGCCCGCCGAGCAAACTAAAATTATAATGCAGACAATAATTGCTGGAATCAAACATGTTGGACGGTAACGTACGCGCGATGTTTGACGACTCAAAGGGGTCTATGGCGAACTTGAACGCGTTGAAGCCGAGCTTGTGCTCCCAAATCTTCTCCCCGGTGCCGCTGTTCCACATCACGAGCGCGAAGCTGGACTGAAGTGTCAAGATGAAGTCGGGGTTAGTGTCCTGCCATTCGAACCACTTCATGTCTAAAACGCACGCAAATTAGGCAGGCAGCAGTACGCATCCCTCGCCAAGAACGGTGCTGGCGTTTCTGAACGTCGACACAGAGCTAGCCGATATGACGTCCCAGACGATAACCTGCCCTCCGATGTCGCAGGATGCGCATCGTAGATCGCAGTCGGTGCCTTTAAGGTAGCTTCTATCGGGCTTCCACGATACCTGAACAAAAGGACGAGTCCCGTTAGTGACCACGAAAAGCCACATGCTTACCAAATTGACCGCTGCACTGTGCTGTTCGAGGGTTTGGAAGACCTCGAGGCGGATTGCATCGACGAACACGACCGCAGCGTGACAGCCATATGCGAGTACTCCTTTATTGTTCCTAATGTTCACTCGTTAACAGCAGGTTACACTTATTCTGCGTCGGGATTAATTCAATTACTTCAGCGGGAACCTGCGAAACTTGATTTTTCATGTACATTCGAAGGGAAGCGTGGAAAACACTTACCGCTGCACAGCGGTAAACAAGTCCTGACGGGTCAAAGAAAGAAGGAAGCAGCGACAAATCGGATAAACAAACGTACCAGGCAAGAGCGTCCCGGTTGCTTGGATGGAGCGTGCCCGGTAGAGAGGGCATTTTGCTAACGCAGTTTCGTCCCGATCAAAACACGTGCCATCCGACGCAGAGCTTGACGATAAGAGCGCTTTTTGGTGCGCTGGTGTCACGGAGGTGGAATAGCAAACAATGCATGGGAAGCGGGCCGGTCGTGCGCATGCAGCCAGGCGAACCGACCGACTTGCAAACGACTGCGGCTTGTCAGGAGTGCATGAGTGCACGGACGAGCGGGAATGAAACGCATTTAAAGACTGCTTTCTTTTGCGTAACGGTTGCACACTTTGCACTCGAACTTTTTTCGCGCCGCAAATTACGTTGCTTATTATAGACAGCAAGGAAAACACTGAAGTCGTGGGCCAAGAAATGGACGATTTGGACGACTGGATGTACGGAGAATGCAGTAAAGGTGGGTGCTACGGATTGCTACGGACGATCTACTCCATTGTGGCTTTAGATGTAAAGGACGTCGTCTTGCAATCAACATCTTCTAGTTCCGCCAAGGCCGCGAAATCGTCCAAGCTCGGCGGAGAAGCATCGGAGCTGGAACTGGACTATGAATCCCTTGGTAGGGCAAGCTATCAGCATCTTCGCGAGACAAAGCCATCGCTGGTGGCAGACGCTACGACCGGTGCGCTCAGCGAGAAGCAGAAGGAACAGTACGCGCGGAACATGTACAGTCTTATCGTGACTGCGCGGCGGCAGTTGAAGGAAGCGAACGACCGCATTCAACTCTTAGAAAAGAGGTAAGTGGATAGAAGGCCACCAACCCATGGTTAACTGCGCGTTATTGCAGACTGAAGTCCTCTTCCGTCATACGCTGCCCGAACTGCGAGAAACGCTTCTCAAGTGACGAGTGTGAGAGATGTGCACTCAAGCCCTATCCAAGGATCTTCGCTGGCAAGAAGACTGTCGAGCTCAAGTTCCGAGACCTCGACGAAATGAACGACTGGCTCATTCACACCGGGCTGGATACGGACGCGCGCGGCAATCCCACGTGGGTCAGGGAGCCGCCGAAGACCGTCACTTTGACTGACGTGGGCAGCAAGCTTCCAGCTCTTGCAAGAAGCCAGTCGTCGAAAGCGACCATCACGCGACATAGCTCCTCTTCGAAGCCGTGACACTTTTCCGCGACGTTCTGTTTTGACAATGGTGCTGGCTTTATCTGTCTTCAAGTAAAGTGTTTCTTCGTGGAGTTCAACTTTTAAGTTGACATTTTCTTGACGAACAATATTTGCCCTACTGAATTACTAAAGTTAGCAATTAACTGGGTTCCCTATTAGGGAAGGCGGTCGATACAACCCATTATCCTCTCTAGTCAGCCCTACTCAAACGAGAAAATCTGCAGATTAATCAGTTTATACTGAAAGTGTAAACGTACAGGTTCAAGCGTATTAGTAGCTACTTAAATCTGAGTCTGCAGGCGAGGGATTAAGAACTGTGGGGATCGTGGACCTTGGCCTCCTGCGCTTGCTCGTAATTCGCCATTCTATGGAGGACGATCTCGCCGTCAGTTCTGCTGCATAGCACCGCCAATATATGCTCGCATACGTACAGACCGCGGCTTCGGTAGTCGCACTGACATACCGCGGGCTCTGATTCCACGTCGACGTAGTAGCTAAAGAGGTTTATGTACTGGAAAGCTCTGAGGGTAATATGAAAGCAGCGGGTAGCGTACACACCATTTCTTGTTGTATATGTCGGTCACAATGGTGTACCAGGTCCCATCATGCTCGTTCAGCTTCGGCATTTCAACTCTCATAATGTTCGCGGCCTTCTCCATTTCGTCCCAGTCGCTTCCTTCTATGCCTACAATGCAATGAGTGACGTAACCAGTGTGCGCTGTGTGCATACCTTTCGTCAGGAACGCTGGCAGCCGTAAGGAAAAGGTAACCTCCTCGCTGACTACGATGTTGTCAAAAACGCGAGCACACTCGACCGATGTAGCGTCCACGTCGTCGATGACTTCTTCGTGATGAGGATGAGATGCGCATGCGAGGTGCACAGGTTTTTGGTCTGTCTGCATTTGCTCCATTTCTTCCTGGTATTCCTCGTAAAAACATTCGTCCAAATGAGCGGGGTGACGACGTTTCGTATGCTGTTGGTGAGGATCGTCCTTGTACGGTCGTCGCCCTTGTGGAAAGGCGCGGACGCGGTCCTTCACTTGCTTCGCCAGGTTGTGCACCTAGAATCAGACACATGGATGGAGGTTTACAGGGCGGGCTTGGTCTTACAGCTTTCATGTCGATCTCCTCGACCGGGATCTGCAGCTCCTTTGCCGTTGCTTCTCTCGCCTGCTGTGGAGGCATGCTGCGTAGTTTTTGGCGAATTACGTTCGCGACGCTAGGCCGAACCCGCTTGAAGACCTGCCTGTGATGGCGGACGTTTCGATGCACGCGAGGAAAGAGTTGGACCGGACCGCTGAACTGGTATGAAATGACGGCGAAGGTGCCCTTCCGAGGAATCTTGTCCTCGCGCTTGTCCATTGCGTAATAGATCTAAAAGGTTCCCTCGTGTCAACGCCCACGAACTGTTAACTAAATAGCACTAAAGCACCTTACCCGCTTCACCAAGTTTGGCTCATTCGGATTCCGTGCGTAGTAGCATCTCATGAAGCAGTCGTAGGTGAAAGCAGCCCGCTTGAAGTTCGTAAGATCTTTCAGGTCCAACGTCCCGTCTTCCTTGAAGGTCACTCCCACCGTGCGTGATGAGGACTTTATCCGTCCTCCCGTCGGATTTACTAAAGATACTAGCGGTTGAAAGCTGAATCCCATGGTCACAAATGTACATGAATTCCAGGGAGATAGTCCGTCGTTGGTCAGGTCGAGCACGTGCTTGATGTGTTCCGTGGAGAGAACATAGACGACGAAGCCTCCGTCACGGTCAGGAGGACATGTCGGAACTTCTCGGCACACTCGGCTCATGTCAACGCTGAAAAGGATCAAGTTACGGTGGACTTTCGCTTTGGCTTGCTTACCAATTTCCGACATTGAACACCAGTTGTGCTGCTGGCCCACCGTCCTTCATGATCAACTCGTCCGAGTAAATGTCATCGACATTTCTCGGTAGCTCGTCTACCGCTACGGGATTTTGTCCGGGCACCAGTTCAAGTTCGTAGTACTCGCCACCCCTATGAATGAGGTGCATTCCTTCTTCAGGTCCATCATCGACCATAACCAGCGTCTCATCGTTCAGGATCTCCACATGAACTTCTCCACTGTCCATCTTGGAAGTCTTCACCTTGCGATGTTTACTAAAATGGTAGGAAATAACCGAGATCCCAACGGGCTCAACCGAACAAGCACAGGAGAACGTGGTGAAATAACGCCTGGAAACTGCAGATAAATCGATAGCGCGAGTCTCAAGCGGATTGCTTGCCATTGTTCGTTCAGTGGAATGGGTGTCCCATAGATAGTAGTGGGCAGTAAATATGCTTAACGGAATAAAACTATGCAAATATACGTGAAAACGCCTTGCCTCGCCATCGAGCGTATGCATCCAACGACAGCAAATTTAGTGTGGCCTTCCCTATTGCCAAGCTCAGTAAGCTTCTCTCATTTACTAGAATTCTTAAAGCTTACTAGAATTCTGCGACCAAAACCTGTAGACGTACATTGTACAGCCAAACCCCAAATCACTAACATTTTTCAAAGCACATTTTAAAAGTATGTTAGAAGCACTCGAGCCGTAAAAGGAACACGCGTGTAGGGATTCTTTATTGACTTCATTGCGCATGAAGGAAAGAACGTCGCAGTCAGACATGTCTAGGCGTTATCAGGCGTTGCTGGCTTTGCCATGAAGGCTCCCAAGTCGATGCAGTCAGTGTCGTCGAAGTAGCGCTTACGGACGGCATACTCGAGCACGGCGAGGTGCTAAATAAACTCGACTTAGGGTTACTAGTAGTCGAGTACGGACCCCAACTCCCTTCTTACTCAACTAGCAAAGCAGCGTCACAGAATGGGGTACCTAACGGTACGAGGGAATTGCTAACTTACAAGGAAAAGGAAGTGCAGCGGCTTCTGGACGGCCATTTCGCGTTGCGTGCGCATTCTTTCGACCGTGTCGCGGATATTAACCAGTCGAGTCTGGTCAACCTTGCGCAGGCAAATGTCGAGAGCGGCCAGGGTAGCACTACGACCCACGCCATTCACGCAGTGGATGAGAATGGGAGACCTGAAAACGACTCCTTCATACCAAGCATTCGGACAGGACGACTTACTGAGCATCTTCCGGGAACCACTTGGCCTGGACGGCTTCAGCGACGAGCTGGATCCGGTTGTGATTGATGTCATCTAAAACACAAGTTAAAAATGGATAAATTGATAAAACTTGTCGAGGTTTAAAGAGTTTAAAGTTTAAAGAAGAGCTTAAAGAGACGAAGTCTTCATATCAACCCGCTCAAACCTACTTACCGATGAGGTACAGAGCTTCCGTTGGACGCCTCGGAGTGCCCTTGTCGGACCAGGTGTAGTAGGCGATGTGCAGCAGCGTGCGCGGCAGCTCTCCGTTCTTTTCAGCCTTGAACGATCCATCGTGAAATCCATGGATCCTCATGTGGCTTACCAGAAGGACCGTGGCATCGTAGGTGTCGCGGACATGGCGGGTGCCCCGATGCGTGATCCGATACGGACCGATGCAGACCTGCTTGCCGCTCGCGGTCGGGATGTACTTCGCGCAGCGGCGCCCATCGATAGCGGTCACAGCGACGACGATCACCACGTTCTCGTTCCAGATCATGGTCCAGAACTGCTCGACACTCTCCTGCATCGGTGCCTGGGATAGGATGAACTTGTTTCTCTCGCGGAAGCCGTCAATGAAGTTGGCATGCACGTAGTCGTGCTTTCCGTCCGCTCTACTAAAATGAGGATGGGATGGGCATTAAGCGAGAGTCTTACGGGGCCTTCACGCGGGTCGCATCCATGCAGCGGATGTCCCTGTAGCGATTGAGCGGCTCGTGCTTGTCGAAGGAGTGGGCGGGAAACTTCCAGTCCGTCTGAATGATCGTCGTGTAGGCGAAGAACACGTCGTAAATGTCCTGTGCACGCTAAAAGGATTCTGTCAACTCTACTGTGGTACGCAGCGGTGGACGTTACCATTTGTCGCGCAAAGTCTTCTAGCTTCATATCGTGGGTCGGGTTGTTGTCGTGTAGGTACTCGTTCTCTTTGAGAGGATACCTGGAACCATCATTTTATCGTAGGGGTATGAAGAACACATTCGTTGAACTACAACGTACCTGGTCATGGACGTCGAGGAACTAAGGCCGACGTCACTGGCGGCATGGCGAGGCGAGACGTCGGAAGACGAGTGGTTGATCGGCGGTGCGCTTTCCATGAGTGCAGCCACAGATCCGAGAGACTCTGCCGAATGGCGGACTGAAGGTGAACGCAGAGAACTAGCCGAGCCGGCGAACGTACAAAATGACGACGTTATGCAATGTTTCATTCTTTCTTATACGTTTTTCTTGGTCTGTAGTACCCTATGCAAATTCGTCATGTCGCGTTTCTTAGCAATTGCAGTCGCGCTGAGACTTCCAAGGATGATGCTGCAAGTTGTTTGCAACTCTCACTCAATTCTTGGTTGAACATTTTGGTCGAAAGCTTCGTATCTCGCGAACAGGCTCAATAAAAGGCTAAATTATATCACCAAAATGGGTCGCGAAAAGCCCTCAAAGGTGTGCCCTCAAGATGCTACAAGTGGATCAGTTTTATCTAGACAGCAAATGACATAAATGAAGTTTCAGCTTCAGGCTCCTCTTCGTCTACGATGACTTCGACTACTTGTGGCGATACGCTGCGATTATTTCGTTGATTCCACACTTGGGTCGAAAAGACGGAAAGCTGGCGTCCAGGCACGCATGAGCCGTTGCCAGTCGGACCATTCCTCCGCCGAGGCGTATCGGAGAGCGTCCACGACGCGGACAACGAAGGACTTGTGCTTCCCTAAAGCGTGTATGTAGAATATAAAATACCGCGGTTTCTTGTAGATGAACAGGGCAAAGAAAGCGAGACTGTGTCTTGCTAAGTCCGCCACCCCTCCCCTCCTCAGCGAACGATGGGCCGAATACGTCTTTGGACCCAGAGACAGGTAGAAGCTATTCTACCAACGTGAAACTAAATAAGTCCAACGCCTGGTGAGTGTGCTGGCCGGGCCGGGCTAGCAAAGTCATGATATCCTGCTAGCCCAGAAACCAGTAAGGGGTAGTCAAGGACCCATTGGAAGATTTTGACGTACCGACGGTTGGTGCTCTGTCAGCACCGAGTTCCCCATCACCGCGGAATTCAACGCGTTTGTGTAGTATGCTGAAATTTGTTTGTTTACTTGTTAGCGCTTTAAGCGGCTACCGAGGTTATGCCGTGCGCTCAGCGTCCGTCCCGCCGCCAACGGGGTTATACCGGACGATGCGCCGGATGTCAGCTCTCGTAAGTAGTCGTCCGAACTAAATGGAAGGTACGGCACATCACAGCAGGCATAAATCGCTTGTGTGTTTATATTTAAGTTCGATGCTCCGGTTTGAGTCTTAGCCGGATACGCAAGTAGAGCAAGAACACCAGCTCTTCCGCGATTGAGCCCGCATTCTTAGTTCTGCTTCCACTTGGGTTCACATGCTAATTTTTGGAAAGCAGATCGATAAAGCGGGGAAATACCGGCAGCTTTATTTCATTCGTCCGGTGCTTCGTCCTACTACTGGTATCTCTCACATCCTCCCCCATGCCGATCGCTAATACGGGCCGAACTTCTTCGGCGCACCCTTCACTAACAGCAGGCAGCCAACATACACGGCCGGTGGTCAAAAACGTCATCCGACTGCATGTGCCCTCCAGCTTCAAGAAGGCAAGTTCAGTGAGCACGCGTAATGACAGCTAGTTGGCCTTTAAGATGGTGGACCTTCCTGACCCGGCGATCTGGAACAAGGCCAAGTACACGACCGAATTTTACGAGCTGCTCACGGTCCGAATACGCCAGTGCGGCTACCTCTTCAACCGCGACTCTGACTGGAAGACATTGCGCTGCGTACTCACGCCCAAGGGCTACTTCATCATCTACGAGAAGGACAAGGACCTTAAAGGTAGGCATCCACTGCTGCTCCTCACACTTTCATAAAGCGTGCTTGTAGGCTATGCTGTCAACTTGCACACGGCCACGAAACTCAGCATGAAAAGCCGCTCGAAGTTTGATGGACCTCAGTCAGGCTCGTCGCTCAAGAAGGTAGGTCACTACATTGCCACGCATGAAAACGGGTACATTTTAGGAAAACTGCCTGGTCACCCTCAAGTGGGCATTCGGAACCGTCAGCGTTGACCTAACCCAGCAGCAAGTCAGTCGGTGGAGGCGTGCCATTCTGGACGCTTACGAGGGCGCCAACCTTACGTACTCAGAGAAGGCTCAGGATAAGTGCGTGGAACCAACGGCCTGCATCTCGATTGACCTGCACTGCCGCGTCGTCGTCGAGCCGGAGCACAAGGAAGAGTACAAGGAACCGATCAACGTCGAGCAGTGGCCCAGCTTCGTCAACCGCTATTAGGTAAGCTAGCATGAGGCTTACCAAATACAACGACGATTTTAGCGACTCGTCCGTGCCATCTGCAAGCTCCGTCTCCCAGTCGCACAGCTCGCTTCGGTCGAACCGCGATGCCCCAACGTCTGACTACCTCGCTGACGTGTCGTCGACTCTTGACCGTTTGAACGCCTTTGAACGCCGACGAGAACAGAGTCAGTTGACTCTTGCGGACACAGGTTTTACTTCTTCGGATGACTCACCATCCGGTATGTTCATGCGAACGTCATACCAACGAAATACTTTCCTTTAGATGTGAGTGCAGTGCCAGAGGAACCGACCTCAGGTGGCCGTTTCGAAGCCCACGAAGACCCATGCAAAGGCGCCAGGCAGCCATCCATCTTCGATTCCCTGGACAACCGATGCCAGCTGGAAAAGTCGTCAGTTACGTCGATCCGTACGATAACAGACGACCTGACTTCGGCTCGAGGCACTCTGCGAAACATAAAGCAGCGAAGGTAAGCTCACTTTGTCCCCATTGGCACATTACACAGTTCCTTCAGACCGTCTGCGGTGTGCGTGGCCAAGTACGGCAAGAACTCGATCGTGGAGCCCGAGGACATCGTCAAGTGCATGGTACTGCGGAACACGCCGTCCAACACGACCCTCCACGGCTTCCCGACACCGTCGCTCTCGCCGACCGTGCCCACCAAGAGCAGCTCTTCCGAGAACTCGTCGACGTCTTCGGAGCCACTGACTGTCATAGCGCGTCTTCCGGAAGAGACCAAAGCCGACGAGACCGACCACACTGCACCGACGGAAGTACCCTCTGCGGTCACTGAGGCACTCAAACGATTCCGCGCAAAGGGATTTCAACTGACACTGACGCAGCGAAAGTCAGGTCGCGTATCGACGTCAAAGGCAAATGTATGCTCTCTGATGTCGTAGTCTGATTCCCACAAGTCGTAGTCTGATTCCGACAAAACCATCACAGTGCTTAGCCTTAGCTTTTAGGAGCTAGCTGCGCATGTGAACCAGGAGCAGGAGCATCTATCGGCTACCTACGTCTCCAAGCGTCGGCTACAGCTGCGCAACGACACTGCGAGCACCGTTTCCTCCAGCAGCACCTGCACCACCACTGACGGAAATGACTTCGAGAGTCACGCCTAGTCTTTTCTCTCTTCCGTGCACTTGTCCTTCATGAATCCTTTCGTACTGACCAATAAAGCGTGCTGATTTCCTTTCCGACACCCCTGGCAATAATGGCATACCCTTCATTTGGTTTTCGTCGGAACGGTCGGTACCATACGCAGAGGCAGACCACTGCGATTGATATGAAAGCAGTAACAATGAATAGTGGCGAGTAGCTCGAGTTGACCACTAGCATGATCACCTTCGTGGCTAAAGGCACTCGTATAGAAAGAAATGTCGAATACTTGGTTGTCGATGCCCATCATTAGGGCGACTCACCCGTGCTTTCCATGCAGTGAGTCTCGTCGCGGCGATAGAGGCAGTTGGCCCTGCCATTGCATGCTAGGCTATGGGGTATGCAGACGTCATCGCCACAGGAGAAAAGCTCATGCTCCGAGCAGTTCTTGTCTAAAGTCAAAGCGGAGGTAGAGGTTTCATCTCCAAACGGATTCGTACATGCGGCATAGGTGGAGAAGAGCACTCGGATCCTCGTGTTCTGTACTTGCAGTGGTCCGGCAAAGAACACGCGTACGAAGACCGTCGACTGTCCCGTGTACGTGTGCGTGGCTGTGACTCCGCAGTAGCGCCGCATGGGCTGCTCAGCAATATGTCCTGCATAGATTTCCAGTACGTTCTCTTGGCACTGATTCTGCTTGGCCAGCTCGAACTCTTCAATGAACACGGCCACTTGTAGCCATTTGGGCACTTGTATTTGCCATACACAGTCCAACTCAGATGACGAATTCCGGTGGATCTAAAAGCCGTCCTAGTAGGCCTCTCAAAACTGTCCGTATTTTCTTGAACGACACATACCTGATAAAACCGTTGAGCTACAGATGTGTCCACGTACCCGTCCAAAGGCATCGCATCAGAAAAGTGGCAGTCTAAAGGGCGGGTGTCGTCAATGCTATGGCACGGGGACTACCTGGCGGTGGAAGGACGTCAGATGAATTCTTTTTCACGAATTCGAATTCAGCGAAGAAGCCGCGGTACTGGAGAAGGTTGTCGCTGTGAAAGTGCAACCACATCACACCGGTTTCGGACATTATGTCGAAGTTAGGTGGGCGCATGCCGCACAGACGCGCAACGCGAGGTGAGAAACTGTACCGGCCATCACGGACATCCTGCAAGATACAATTTGCAGCGGTGATCTCCGCAAGACGTCTCACCAAGTAGTCGTTGGGACAGTTTGACGTACTCGCGGCTGACTCGGGTGAAATCACGGAGTCTTCGTATGCGGCTTCGATCTGAAATCAAACTCCTTGATCGGTAGTCGGTTGCACAAGGGTACCTGAAATCGACTGCGGAACTTTAGCCGGACGCTATACCCTGGCGGTGCGTGGATAACGCGGACGCAGTCGATGTTCGCCGGGTACTGGTTAGGGTACCGTGGGCTCGCAAACTGATGTAAGCCGGCCATCCCTCCAGTATGGAACTGTTCGCAGGGATCGGCATCCGGCAGAATTGCTGCTCGGATGTTGTACGGACGCGTGCTCTCTGTAGGTCGGATTCCTAAGCGTAACCTTGCGGTGCATCATGAAATATACGGCCTTTATTGTGGAGTGGCTGAGCATTACTTACCAACAGAAGTCCCCATTGTCAAAAGAAATGCAACAAAAGGCAGAGCGAGTACCCTGCAGCTTCGCAAGTCGATTACGTCACGATTACGTGTTGTCGCATATTGTGTAAGAGATATGGGCATGAGCGCCTAGACGGCGCTTCATTGGCGCACAGGTTGGTGTAGAGCAGCCTTGGAGTGCAGAAAGGATTCCGAATCGTAGGAGCCGGACTGACTTAGCTTGTTCAGGACAGTAAGGTGCTTCTTAGCGCTGAATGAACAATGATTAACTAAGAACTTTCGACGGCAAGTGTCTCGATAAAATGGTCTAAAACACGTTCCGTTCATACGTCCGATAAGCACAAAATTGGACGATAATACGATGAGGTTCAAACGGGTCTTCACTGGTAAGGGATATCAATAATTCTTTTAGTATCTCAATGTTTTCCGGAACAACCTGCAAGAGACCCACGAAGAATCAGGAGGCGCATGCACTTGAGGAGCGGGGGTGAGACACCCGCCGAAATCATCAATGGCCAAAGGGCACTGCGAAGCGCGACGCCTATCATGCGGCAATGGCAGACTCCGAGCCAATTACGCGCGCAAGAGGGACCCATCGTTGCCATTTTCAAGCAGCTTTAGCAAGTCGCTCAACGCGTTTTTCCTCGTTGCGCGCATCGAGCCACTTCTCGCCTTAACGTCGTTTCGTCGGAAGTCGCCGGCAAAATGCACTTAGACGTGTATGTTTCGAGCTCCGCCAAAGCTGCTTCGTTCTTGCACATGCGTAAAGGAACCTGGGTCGGAAATGCAATGCATAAAAACCGGACAGTCCCTTTTTCGCTACGACGAGAACAACTGCCGTTTTGCCTACACAAAGACGACATGTCACTTAATGTATCACTGACGTCCGGAGCCTTCCTGCCAATGATTATTATAGCTTCAGGCTTTAGAATGACTTTAAGTCATGAAACGTCTTCGAAGTAAGAATAAGCAAAATTCCGGTGTTGTTCCAAAGTAGTGTGAGGTAAGGGTCTGTTATTTACTGCGGTCTTTGTTTTCATTAAATTTTCGTCTTGTTTTCGGAAGTGTGTTGAGAGAGGACGAGAGAATAAGGAACTCAGAGCTTCATCTTTTATGACTTTTACGCCGCCTTGACCTCTCGAATTTTGTGGTGCGATGCTAAACAGTAAAGACTATACGAAATCACCCTGCTACGCAACTTGTTGTAGCTGACGATGTCTCTCGCGTCACTTCTCTTTTGGACAACGTCATCCCTACTTGTGCTTGCACATTCGTATACGTGGGCGGTTTCGCCTACCTAAGCTTGGTCTCATCAGGCGTTTATTATCGAAAAGCTTCGACAAGGCTCAGGTTGATAAATATTACGGGGAAGGGTCAGACGCGTGAGGGGCATATACAGCAGTCTTTCGTTATAGTGCCGGCACGTTCGTTGCCCTGAATTATCAGAACCAGAAGCTGGAGATACATACTCGTGATTTGCTTTTGAATTCGAACACGCAGTCAGGCTCAGGCGCAATGCCATAAGGGTATTTCTCACTTCTTTAGACAGTTCTGATGTTTAAGTGTGTCTACAGAACATGTTCGTTATGTAGTGCTGGTCAGCAACGTGCAGCGACAGTAACTTCCGGCAAAATGACAGCTGAGAGCATCTAGAACCCAGCACATCAAAAGAGCGAAAAAGCTATGACGGCTCGCCAATGGTTTTGGTCAAAGGTCTACGAGTGTAAAAGTTAAAAAATAGGTCATTCGAGCATAAATGCTTGTTAGCTTAACGAACCGACAGAAGCCAACAAGCTGTATGATTAACCCTCACTAAGTTACGGTACTCTTGCGTTGAAAAGCTACATGAATCTTTCAAGTCGCTGAGAACATTGCGAATTTGAATAATTTCGATAATACATAAACGCCTAAATCGAGCATGGACAGTGTTGTTAGCTTCTCAGCCCATGTACTTCTTGGCCCGATTCTTTGCCGTATTCCGCGGCTCGCCGCGATCGACTAATGAACTGACTTTATCCCGCTCCAGCAATTCGAGCAGCGACGCCAGAACGCGACAGCAAAGCAGTGCCAAGAAACCGTCAACGCGGTCTTTCGACCAAGATCCAACGAGCTCCTCTTGCAGGGAGTACGCAGTACCTGTCATTACTGGATGCTTCGAAGAGGTTTGCTTGCTTACCTAGATGTCGGCTTTGACTTTTTGTTCGCACATTTAGGGAAGTCGTGTCTTGGTGTGGAGAATGCCTCATGACTTGAGTCAATCGACTATGGCTGGGCGTCAGGAACGATCTCGCGCGTGTGTCATTATATGCGTGCGGTTCGTCTCAATCTTTTACCACAACGGCATCACCTTCCCAAGCATTCCTACGGACGTTACCAGCAGAACACTGGTAAGCATGGTGAACTGTCATTCAGGTATCGCCTGTCTTCTCGTGGTTTAGAAGTGTCCAGGCCGCCTGGTTAACGCCCTGGCGAATGCGATCGTGGATGGCAACGAAATTTCCACAAAGAAGGCTGCAGGCAATATTGTTCTTACGACGTACTGGGCTGCCTATAATGAATGTTTTTGTAGGTCTCACTTGACAAGGCATTGTCATTCTGCGAGAACGACCTTCAAAGGCTTTGCTATCCCGCCGTTCGCGGCTTTCTGGCATGTAGCCTGGCGAAATTCCTCGACGGCGCTTGCCGAAGGTTCGTGTTCTCGACGTGGCGCACGTCTACACAACGTGCTTTTCAGCAAACCGCTTGCTAAATTCAAGCAAATCTTCTTCGTACTGGCGATGTTCCAGAGAGCCGTCACGATTATCTACGACCGTAGCAGCGACACCATAGGCTTCATGGACCCGCATGAATACGATGACTCTCGCGGTCAGCCACGTCACCGGCAACTTGTGATCACTAACCTCTTGCATTTAGGCGCAGTAATTGCGTGTGCTCCTTTTACCGACATGGATCACTTTGTCGCTTGGTTGGTGTTGGACATCTTCTGTGAATCGTTATATATACCGTTCGAACATCAGGTCGGAAACCCACGACTTTTAATGCTTGTAAAGATGCCTAGTTTAGTATTACAGGCTCGCCGTTCTGAAGTTTGATGGGAAACTCGCGGCACACGACCGACCGCTGGACTATCCCGTACCGAGCATCTCGGACCGTGCGCGAGCTCAAATATTCCCAGCGAGGGCGCCGGAAGAAATTTTGCAAGAACCCCGGAAGGGCTGGTCCGAGCTGAAGGAGATGGCGTCACGCAAGGTCTACGAGGAACAAGTGAGTCGTCTACGGAAAGCAGTCAACGAGCGCACAGCCGGGCGAGGAGAAGACCCCTTAAGTTCACCGGCGTGTGTTGCTCTACTGCGCCGCTTAACCAGTTTGACTGACCAATAAAGATCTCTTGCGTCCGGCGGTCTCGTTAGTGTGAGTGTCACTAGTCCAGTTTGCAAACCGTAGAACCTCGATGAAGCAGCATAACAACCATGACTCTCTGTAACTAGCTGTATGACGTCGTGTCAGCCTACGTTTGACTGTTCTGAACAGCTACTAGGTACTTTTGGAAATTCTACGTAAACCAGAGTGTTTCCACGAAGCTCGGGGCGGTGGAATCGAAAATATGTTAGGCCTCTGTATTGATTGATCAGGCTCTATAATGAGGAGGTATTCGGTTTACTGCGTAAAAACAAAGCCCAGTAAAGTCTGAAAAGAACATCCGTCGACATCTATTATCTGCATTTATGGAGGAAGTTAAAGGCGCCATAGGAAACTACACATTTGTTCCAGATCCCCTAGACAAGCTCTGGAAGATAACAGCAAGATCATGTGATTTATAAAAAAAAAACAAACAGATGTACCTTTTCGGTCAACCTTTGCGGAAGGCGAAAATCACAGGGCCTGCGGTTTCGGTCAAAAACTGCATTTGGGTCCCTTCAATCAAGCGGCCGACCTTAGAATGGTGTCTTTTGTACCCCTAATGCATTTTTAATTTATTTTAAATCTCCCAGACTAAGTTATTCCCCGGGTAGCCTCCCGAGATTAATTAAACAGATCCGTATCCATTCGAGGGGCAAGCGGACAGGAAAGGTTCTTTCGAAGAACCTGCCATACCACACAGTACTGCCTACCTTATGCTCTACTAGAGTTGTTTGCAGGATCAGAAGGAAATATTGCCTTTCGGTGCGAGTCCATCAATGTGTTCGAGTACTACCCGGACCCGATCAATCAAGCGTCAAAAACGTAATGCCCGCTGGCGATCGTCGTCTCTCCGCTGAGCACCCTAGCCTAGTTCTTGGACAGGGCTCAGTCGCGTGGACGTAATAATGATCTGCAGGAAGTAAAAGAAAGAATAACTCCTTCGAACACGCATCGTACATGTGTTTCAATTATTCATCTCGGAAAAGAGAGAAGCGGAGGCTTCGTTTCATGCGTCCTTTGCTCAGGCGCCGCTTCCTTTTCGCATTATTGTTTTCTTTACGACGCTAGGAAGTAACACCAAAAAGGTACGTGTGTTTTGGAAGTTACTGTTTAACACTCGTTTCTCAAAGTAAGAACCCTCAAGAAATGTTATTGGAAGCCTTAGCGAGCCGACTTTAGCCCAAGCTTTCTTTTACTACGATCTGCAAGCAGTGACCTAGGCGTCTATTCGTAGCGCGGGACCGGTAGTCACAAACATGTTGTTCTAAAAGACATGNATTACGGGGAAGGGTCAGACGCGTGAGGGGCATATACAGCAGTCTTTCGTTATAGTGCCGGCACGTTCGTTGCCCTGAATTATCAGAACCAGAAGCTGGAGATACATACTCGTGATTTGCTTTTGAATTCGAACACGCAGTCAGGCTCAGGCGCAATGCCATAAGGGTATTTCTCACTTCTTTAGACAGTTCTGATGTTTAAGTGTGTCTACAGAACATGTTCGTTATGTAGTGCTGGTCAGCAACGTGCAGCGACAGTAACTTCCGGCAAAATGACAGCTGAGAGCATCTAGAACCCAGCACATCAAAAGAGCGAAAAAGCTATGACGGCTCGCCAATGGTTTTGGTCAAAGGTCTACGAGTGTAAAAGTTAAAAAATAGGTCATTCGAGCATAAATGCTTGTTAGCTTAACGAACCGACAGAAGCCAACAAGCTGTATGATTAACCCTCACTAAGTTACGGTACTCTTGCGTTGAAAAGCTACATGAATCTTTCAAGTCGCTGAGAACATTGCGAATTTGAATAATTTCGATAATACATAAACGCCTAAATCGAGCATGGACAGTGTTGTTAGCTTCTCAGCCCATGTACTTCTTGGCCCGATTCTTTGCCGTATTCCGCGGCTCGCCGCGATCGACTAATGAACTGACTTTATCCCGCTCCAGCAATTCGAGCAGCGACGCCAGAACGCGACAGCAAAGCAGTGCCAAGAAACCGTCAACGCGGTCTTTCGACCAGGATCCAACGAGCTCCTCTTGCAGGGAGTACGCAGTACCTGTCATTACTGGATGCTTCGAAGAGGTTTGCTTGCTTACCTAGATGTCGGCTTTGACTTTTTGTTCGCACATTTAGGGAAGTCGTGTCTTGGTGTGGAGAATGCCTCATGACTTGAGTCAATCGACTATGGCTGGGCGTCAGGAACGATCTCGCGCGTGTGTCATTATATGCGTACGGTTCGTCTCAATCTTTTACCACAACGGCATCACCTTCCCAAGCATTCCTACGGACGTTACCAGCAGAACACTGGTAAGCATGGTGAACTGTCATTCAGGTATCGCCTGTCTTCTCGTGGTTTAGAAGTGTCCAGGCCGCCTGGTTAACGCCCTGGCGAATGCGATCGTGGATGGCAACGAAATTTCCACAAAGAAGGCTGCAGGCAATATTGTTCTTACGACGTACTGGGCTGCCTATAATGAATGTTTTTGTAGGTCTCACTTGACAAGGCATTGTCATTCTGCGAGAACGACCTTCAAAGGCTTTGCTATCCCGCCGTTCGCGGCTTTCTGGCATGTAGCCTGGCGAAATTCCTCGACGGCGCTTGCCGAAGGTTCGTGTTCTCGACGTGGCGCACGTCTACACAACGTGCTTTTCAGCAAACCGCTTGCTAAATTCAAGCAAATCTTCTTCGTACTGGCGATGTTCCAGAGAGCCGTCACGATTATCTACGACCGTAGCAGCGACACCATAGGCTTCATGGACCCGCATGAATACGATGACTCTCGCGGTCAGCCACGTCACCGGCAACTTGTGATCACTAACCTCTTGCATTTAGGCGCAGTAATTGCGTGTGCTCCTTTTACCGACATGGATCACTTTGTCGCTTGGTTGGTGTTGGACATCTTCTGTGAATCGTTATATATACCGTTCGAACATCAGGTCGGAAACCCACGACTTTTAATGCTTGTAAAGATGCCTAGTTTAGTATTACAGGCTCGCCGTTCTGAAGTTTGATGGGAAACTCGCGGCACACGACCGACCGCTGGACTATCCCGTACCGAGCATCTCGGACCGTGCGCGAGCTCAAATATTCCCAGCGAGGGCGCCGGAAGAAATTTTGCAAGAACCCCGGAAGGGCTGGTCCGAGCTGAAGGAGATGGCGTCACGCAAGGTCTACGAGGAACAAGTGAGTCGTCTACGGAAAGCAGTCAACGAGCGCACAGCCGGGCGAGGAGAAGACCCCTTAAGTTCACCGGCGTGTGTTGCTCTACTGCGCCGCTTAACCAGTTTGACTGACCAATAAAGATCTCTTGCGTCCGGCGGTCTCGTTAGTGTGAGTGTCACTAGTCCAGTTTGCAAACCGTAGAACCTCGATGAAGCAGCATAACAACCATGACTCTCTGTAACTAGCTGTATGACGTCGTGTCAGCCTACGTTTGACTGTTCTGAACAGCTACTAGGTACTTTTGGAAATTCTACGTAAACCAGAGTGTTTCCACGAAGCTCGGGGCGGTGGAATCGAAAATATGTTAGGCCTCTGTATTGATTGATCAGGCTCTATAATGAGGAGGTATTCGGTTTACTGCGTAAAAACAAAGCCCAGTAAAGTCTGAAAAGAACATCCGTCGACATCTATTATCTGCATTTATGGAGGAAGTTAAAGGCGCCATAGGAAACTACACATTTGTTCCAGATCCCCTAGACAAGCTCTGGAAGATAACAGCAAGATCATGTGATTTATAAAAAAAAAACAAACAGATGTACCTTTTCGGTCAACCTTTGCGGAAGGCGAAAATCACAGGGCCTGCGGTTTCGGTCAAAAACTGCATTTGGGTCCCTTCAATCAAGCGGCCGACCTTAGAATGGTGTCTTTTGTACCCCTAATGCATTTTTAATTTATTTTAAATCTCCCAGACTAAGTTATTCCCCGGGTAGCCTCCCGAGATTAATTAAACAGATCCGTATCCATTCGAGGGGCAAGCGGACAGGAAAGGTTCTTTCGAAGAACCTGCCATACCACACAGTACTGCCTACCTTATGCTCTACTAGAGTTGTTTGCAGGATCAGAAGGAAATATTGCCTTTCGGTGCGAGTCCATCAATGTGTTCGAGTACTATCCGGACCCGATCAATCAAGCGTCAAAAACGTAATGCCCGCTGGCGATCGTCGTCTCTCCGCTGAGCACCCTAGCCTAGTTCTTGGACAGGGCTCAGTCGCGTGGACGTAATAATGATCTGCAGGAAGTAAAAGAAAGAATAACTCCTTCGAACACGCATCGTACATGTGTTTCAATTATTCATCTCGGAAAAGAGAGAAGCGGAGGCTTCGTTTCATGCGTCCTTTGCTCAGGCGCCGCTTCCTTTTCGCATTATTGTTTTGTTTACGACGCTAGGAAGTAACACCGAAAAGGTCCGTATGTTTTGGACGTAACTGTTCACACTGGTTTCTCGAAGTAAGAAACCTCAAGAAATGTTAATGCATTTCTTGAACTGTCTTATAAGCCTTAGCCATCCGACTTTTGCCCAAGCCTCCTCTTACTACGATCTGCAAGCAGTGACCTAGGCGTCTATTCGTAGGACCAGTAGTCACAAACATGTTGTTCCGAAATACATATTCGGAAATTAGCACCACTTGCGGTGCATAGGAATCGGTCTAAAAATAGCTGGTGAGATTTGGCAGATGCCTGGTTCCGTCCAGAGAGGTAGCCGCGACCACTTGTTAAGCGAACTGCAATCTCATGCATGGTTTCCCTCAAGCGGTGCTTTTCTTTCTGCTTGTTTTGTTTCATGCACTAAGCGTTAGGCGCGTCGAGACGTGGAACACGCCGTATTGGCAAGGGCACGCTGCCGCCACAGCTGGCCCTCCGAGCCTCGTCCCGGCTGGCAGGATCTGTGATTCGATTGGCCGTTGCGACAACTTCTTCACGAACTTATCACAGCCGATCAGTTGCGGCCGCGTGGGCGACTTGCGGCTGTTCCTCGGGATTTTCGGTTGCTGCAGGCTTTCTTTCTCCGCGTTCCCTCAAACCGAGAGTGCTGCTCGACTAACGCCCAATTAGCATTCCGAGAATGGCCAAAACGAAAACGCCGGAGAAGCAACCGAATCGGGTTTGCTGCTGCAACCTTAAGGTATTTCTGCTTGCACTCATGAGAGTTTCTTGTACTATGCCGTCGCCTGAAGGAATGCGATGCAATTCGTGTTGTTTAGACAGCCGGCGTGATCGTTGCTTTCGTGGAGTTCTTATTGTGCGTGCTCGCTGTTTACGGTCTGTTCCGTAACTACCATATCTTCGGATGGCCCTACTTCTTCTGGTTCATCGTTGGTACGTCCTTCCACGCACATGCTCCATCAGACGTTTATTAGCCCAAAACAGCTCAAAGCGGACGGTCTACATGCATCGGATATCATGTTTCCGTGCACAAGCTGTTTTACAGACTAAGCAAAAAATATATACCGCAACAAGGATCTTTCACCCCCTGTACCAGCAAGTTTAGGTCTCATCAGCGTCGCCATCATTCTCATCGCTATTATCGTCCTACTGCTTGCGATTAAAAAGGAGAAGCCCCGATGGCTTGTACCTCATCTTTCTGCTCAGGTACGTAACGCTTTCGAGGCGCGACTATGTTCACCGCATTGAAAGTTTCAGATCTTCCTCATTCTGTTCCTGCTTATTGTGGTGATTATCATTGCGCTGCTGCTTATCTTCGGTGCCTATCGAGGAATCCGTCGACTCCTTGGTCATGGCGACTATTACATGTCCGATGACTGTAAGTTCCGTTCATCGAAATGCTTGTGAAGACCTGCGGTGCTTCTTAGCAACGCGCACGCTTGGCTACCTAATCATCGTCGTCTACCTTGGGGTGGCTATCCTCGAGATATTCTTCCTGTACATCGTCTACAAACTCTACTTGTGAGCATATGACCCTTTGTGTCTCACCACCAGTCATGCATTCAGGTACCTGAAGGAGCATGAGGCGTTAGCCACCGGCAAGGACCCCTTCAAGCGCAAAGGAGCGGACGTCTACTCGGCAGACTGGTACATTGCACCGCATAACGAGCGGGCCTACGGAGGTTCACCGGACGCAGGAGACGTCTACCCGTACGACGCACCGCTCATTCCACAGCAGAGTCATTACTGATCGTACATTTGTATACTGCTTTGCGACAATTTCCATTTCCAGGTTTTGCTTGTTTGCTGAGGATTGTTGGTGATAAACTGCCAGATGTGTCGCAAGGAGTGGACCATCGTCCGGCCTCTATGAATTTAAGCTTAAATCTATCGCATGCCACGTGCGTTTTGGAAATTCCAGCATTTAACGGCTAGACGATAGCGGTGTTCTCGCCACGACATAGGCCAAGAATGCGCGCGGGAACTCTATTGTTTATTGGCATTCTGACGGTCAACGCGTTACTTTGGGCGCTTCAATTCTCTGTTATGCCAAAAATTATTTCCTCTGTTGAAACACGTAGCTTTCTAACCGACGTCGGTAGCATAATAAGCACGTGGTTCCGCGCGTCATCGAAATACCTACGAGCACTACTTACTTTCTGTAGACGGCTGGAGATGGCAATTACTGAGGTGGACATGAACGCGCCTCGCTCAGTATCCGACAAGAAGTACGAAGCCTTCGTGGCCGACGCGCTGGAAGCCGTGCAGCTTAAGTTCGGTAAGCGACACATGTTTTACGGTTCAATATAGTAACACGTTTTTAGTCCATGCTGGTGATGATCTGGACAGCATCATCGGTCACCCTCCTGACATGGCGCACCAGCACTTCGGAGAATCGTGAGTCGGCTCAAAGATTATACTACGATTTGGCTTCAGTGCCAAATCGTTACCTACAATTAGTGCCAAATCGTTCGTGCCAAATTAGTGCCAAATCGTTCGGTGCCAAATCGTTCGTGTGCCAAACTGTTCAGTGCCAAGTCGTTCCGGTGCCAAATCGTTAAATTACCGGCTCAAATCTGTGATTTTCGGAGACTGAATACTGCTAATTACAGCGAGAAAATCGTCGGCTACAAGAACCCCGTGGTCACAATCTGCTACACCGACGCAACATTGTACCAGTTTCCCACCATTCGCTTCGACGACAAGGTGAACGAGAAGGATGATATCAAGGTACGTTCCTCTCCAAGAATGGAGGGAGGATACACTTGGATGGAGAAAAATTCTTTTTCATGTTGGATTGCTACGTTTAGGCCGACGACATCATGTACAAGCTGCGTGATCAGTTGCCCCAGGAACACATGGATTGCATGGTTCCCAGCCAAGCAAAGTTCACTGAAAAGCTGCAAGAGCAGGAAAAGTTCGAGCCCTTCGGGCAAATGATCGCCAAGTATACGAACCGTAAGTGACAGTCTAAGAAAGAGGTTCTCACGGAGAATTTTAGCGAAGTCCATCATGAACCACGAGATGCACGTCTTCAAGGTGACCGAGTCATCACCGGAGTTCGACAAGTTCCTGGCTCGAGCACAGAGCGTGGCCCTCTGGTACATCGACGCAGCGGATTACACCGACAACACGGACGAGAACTTCTTCCACTATTTGCTGTGAGGCTACCCCAAAGGAAAACCCTACTTGAGGTGCTTCCAGGTTCGAGATGATGCGTTCGGAAGAAGGTCACACTCGGTACCGCTTCGCTGGATACTGCTCCATGTACCGCTTCTACCATCATCCCGACATGGTCCGTGTGCGCGTGGCTCACATCATGACCCTTCCGCAGTACCATGGCTGCGGAAACGGCAGCAACTTCCTTCGTATTATCAGCGAGGACCTCCGAGGCGATCCGAAGGTCTACGACATTACAGGTTGCGCTTCTCGGGAGAAGCAATGTGAAGGATGATTTTAGCCGAGACCCCGCAGGACAATTTCTTGTACGCTCGTGACTTTGTCGACTGCGTTAGCTGCTTACAGTTGCCTGAATTCTCGAAGGACAACATGAAGAAGCAGCCGTACACCAAGGAGCTGCAGGAGAACATGCGTGCGGGGATGAAGATCCACAAGGTAATTCCCATTGTATGTCTTTAAGACATCTTGCTAGTGATGACTTTCAGCGCCAGGCCCGCCGTGTCTACGAGATCCTCCGTCTTGCTTTCACCAACATGGCAATTCCCGAGGAGAAGGCGGCCTACGAGGCGATGGTGAAGAAGCGCATCGAGAAACCGCTGCTGCGCGACAAGCGTGACTTCAAAAAGCTGACGAAGACGCTTACGGCGGAGGAGGTAGCGCTTGCTACCGGGCTGGCTGACGAGGAGCAGCGCAGGAACCTCATCAACGATACCTACCAGCGTACCCTGGAGGAGTACAAGACCACCATTCAGCGTCTTCGCAAGCATAACCACCTTGACTAAGGGTTTGCCTGCTAATCTATTCTGTCATTTTTTCGTTTCTCGCACTTGTAAGCGACGCTAATTACCAAGCATCGTTGGCATTAAACCGATACTCAAGTCTAGGCTTTCACCTTGGTAAGGCTACTAAGCGTCAGGGCTGGGGACTTTCCAAAAAATAACCGAATCCTAATCCGAATCCGAAGCAACGCTAAAAATCAAAACCGAATCCGAATCCGAATCCGAAGCAAAACGACCGAATTTCCGAATTTCCGAATCCGAATCCGAAGCATGTGGTTTTAATTATGACCAAAACCAAGGTGCAAAACTCCAACACATTCACGACCGCAACACACATACACTAGATAAAATTGCCCGCCGCTAGGCGCCGACCGACGAATTGTTCACTATATTAGTCCAATTTTCCACTAAAATTTCGTTGGTGTCGCCTGCGGCGGGCCAGATTTTGCATGTTGCGGGCGGGCCCAAAAGATTCGGAAATTCAGTCCAATTTTGGCAAACCGAATCCGAATCCGAACCGAAGCGAAAACCACCGAATTTCCGAATTACCGAATCCGAATCCGAATCCCCAGCCCTGCTAAGCGTTAGGCCAAAAGTGCCTCCTTTCGCTAAATGTTCAAGGCGCTTAGACTGGCGGCTCGGTAGACCACTCTAATCTGGGCAGAACGGTTTAAAGGTTCATTTATGCCCACCTGTGATGGCTTCGAACCGGTGCAACCAGCAATAGCATAGTCTGCCCAGTGGCCCACATGCGGAAGCAGTACTAGAAAAATCGACTGCTGCCTGCTTTTGCATTTTCTTTTAGGACGACCAAAGAGCTTGAGTAATGAAGTTTTCTCCGAAAGTATCCGCGTAGCAAGCGACGGGTCGACGAATGCACCGACTTATGAATATGCAGTTACGAGGTGCAGAAGTTGGTCTCGCTTTAAACTTTGTTGGGTGACGAATGTTTACACTGGTGTTTGTCCTGGAAGGAACCGCAAAATGTGCGCAGTCAGTCCCTTGCACTTTCACGTTCCGTTTACTCAATGGGCGTCCACGGACAACCAACATCGCACACCTAACCCGACGAGCCTTCCCGGATTGTTTCCAACTGAACTTCTTAACTTACTCACCAGTCTCAAACTATGAATTAGTGATCGCTTAAAGAAGATCGACGCATCTTTGCCTTAAAGTTCAACGTATCTAGCAGCGCTAACTTGCAGCGCCTTAATGTTCAGGCCCATGGTTACATGACCTGTAACCGTGTTTTATTCAAGAGGTCGCAACTTAGTCGCGTTTGGCGTTCGTGTGTTAGCACAATTCCCTGCCTGGTGGGCCAAGGCTTGCGTTTCAACAGACATTGGACGATCTGTTCCAAGCTATCCTTTAGAATATGGCCAGCGGTGCACGGCTTCCAGTATTCGCTATTCTTACTCTTATGTGTTGCTCGTACGCCGACTCGGCAGTAGTCGTGGATAACGACGTAAGAAACCGAGGCGCCTGCCAAATTGTAAGTGGCTATTGCAAGTTCACTTTTTTTGTTGTCTATGTGTCGTATTCCAGATCAATGATGTCGTCTACGACCACGGACAACAGAGGCCCCTGACTTCGGACGACCGTGCGAAGCTGGCCGATTACGGGCGGCAGGTAGAGGCTTACTGGGAAGCCTTCAGAGAAAACGTACGTAGACATTTTTGTAGGGTGTGTTGCATGACGTCAAGCACTCCTACTGTGACAACATGTACTAGCATTTCTAGATGAACCGCATGTTCAGTGGCCCACAAGCGCAGCTGCCGACTTACCCATCGTTCCCGTGCATTTGCTCTCCGTGTACCACTTGATGAAGGACACTGATTAATCCTAACGCCTCTCTATTTCATGCTATTTTCCTAGCTGTACAGAATAAACGAAGCAATGGTGCAAGAATGCACAACCACTCGTGAAATGTTGCAGTATATGCTGGTATTTTTTGGAGTGGTAAGGGATTAGTTCAGCTTTGGTGCTGCCATTTTTCAATAAACAATGGGCCCTCTTCTCCCTTGAGGGTTCCCGTTTTCACATGATATTATGAAGTTGCGTCACTGACGTGCCGTTCCAAGCGTCAATGTCTTTCGCGTTAGCTTCTCTGTTGTTCTTCACAAGCGTGTCACTCTTGAGTGCGAATGCCACCTCAACACGCGTCCCAGGTAGATAGACTCATCCTCATTCTCGGAACAGCCAACAAATGACTGAACTTAGTAGGCAACGAATGCCCGGATGGTTGGTCCCGCTATAGCCGCACAAAATCGTGCTTTCTCGTGTCGGAAGAGCGTCAACGGTGGTCAGAAGCCGAGCGCGATTGCCAGCGTCTCGGTGGACACTTGGCATCGTTAGTCGACGAATACGAGACCTACTTCGTTTTTGGTAACTTCCACTGTTCTTTTTGCCATTTCGATTCCCCCACGATATACATGCTGACGGGAAGTACATTTCAGACTTGGCCAAATCCGCCAACCTCTCAGTGCAGACCGTGTGGCTGGGGCGCATCACGAGACTCGCAAGGAGTGGCGCTTACGAATGGCATGACGGCGCAGTGGGCCGGTATCGCGGAGGTTTTCGAGGTAGTTTTCGAGGTACTTATTACACATAGTTCAACTGATCAGCTTATCTCTACCACTTTTTTCTTCTACCGTTTGCCGACGCCCATTGTTCCGTTAAAGTGAACCCATGTAGCGGCTTACAAACGGACCATATGCTATCCTATGAAAAAATGACCGGAAAAAATTGCTCGGAATACTGGCATCGAATGGTTTCAATTCTTCGATTCTAGTGGTAGGTACACGGGCATAATTGCATTCACGATTTCAGTGCCACCTTCGGGTGAAGACATCTGCATGACGATCAGGCTGGACTTCGACCACGTCGAAGGCAGCTGGAACGAGTGGGACTGTAACTACGCAGGCGGCTATCCCGCAGTGTGCAAGAAGCCCTACCGGAGGCAGTTCGACAATGACAACGGTACAGTACGACGCTTTGTGGCCGTAGACTAAGTGTGGTGGGAATGGCATGTGTTTTGATATGCTACGCAAATGCGGATGTTTGGGCAACTGTCCGCACCCGCATGCAGCCAGGGATGATCCCCTCAAGTGGACTGTGCGCGTCTGCGGGTCGCTCGCGCCAAACCCGTACCATAAGTTGCGCGAGGGCATATCTTACTCATAACAAAGATCATGAAAACGTTGGTGAATGTTTAGAAACGGCCGTCGTAACTCCTCCGCCTACTACGCATTCGGCGAAACGATGTTGCGCCTCCACTCCTTGCCCGCATCGACGATGCGCCCCGAACGAGCGCTGCATCCCAGACGACCTCGACTGCCTCACAAAGACCTGCAAGGATTCGGGCATCGGCTGGTGCCTGCCGACGAAATAGCAAATGGAATTCCGTAGAAAACAGACCCCTTGCTAGTCCAAGCTAGCAGTTCCTGAATGAAGTATGCTTGTATCACCGGGATTGTTTGTTCGCTGTGTGCATACAAAGGAAACGATACTCGCTAGCGGCTAACCGAACATGCCAGAGAAAAAAACATTATTACCGACGACAATCACATTGTTACGAAGGATTTGGCAAACGCCCAATAATCATGTATGGAAGCACAAATCATTAACATAGTGCGAAGCTGCAGACAAGGTCAATCGTGCTTGTTAGTAAGAACATTAGCGCGACACTTGCTCCGCTATCGTCGAGACGCGCGTGAAACAAAAGGCCTTTCACAGGCTCTTTGAGACGATGAGGGTAGCCGACGACTTCTGCGCGCAGAGGAGGAGTGCGAAGCGTTTGCACAAGCGGCTACGGTATCCGGGCCTAGCCAAAGTTAATTAGAAGCCCACTAGAAGGCGGAAATAGTTCGGCGAAAGCGGACGGCGCAGAGCGGGTGGAAGAGCCAACGGCAGCGGCTTTACCTCATCCGGCGGTCGTCCACAGGGTCACCCAGCGCTCCCGCTCGCTCTCGAGGCTTTCGCAGGCGCGCTGAAATAGCTCGACACTCTCGGGCCTGGATTCTTCAGCGCCAGCGTCGGATCAGTTTTCGTTCGCGGCAGCGAAAGCCGCCGAAGTCCCTTTCTGCTGCTGTCGGCCGAGCCACTGAGCGAGGCTACCTCCGCGTTGTCGCAGGGTTCGCAAGATTCCGTCTAGTATTCCACTGGAAACTATCCGTTCAGCCCTACTGAAATTCAAGTATCTGCGTCTCGTCTGTCCGCGCGACGGCTCACGTGGCGATACCACGTAACCAAATCCTTAACACCACCGAAGTGCGGCCGGGGATGAGTGCGAATCGTCACACGAGCGGTTTAAACACCGGCCCACTCAACACGGTGAGTCATGTTACAACGAGCGCGTAGTGACCTCATTTGGGACGACGTCACAATGGAAAGACAGGGGCCATTGCTACGTTCTCTAAGCTCAAGAATACAGGGACTATCAGGGTCATTGTGGTGTGATGTAATGAAGCAAGGAAGGAATACGGTACTAGAAAGGGCTTCATGAACTAGCAGTATCGGTAGTTCGGCGTGGACACACGCTCAGAACGGCGCTAGAGTCTCACTCCGCAAATTTCAAACGTAATATTGCCAGACATACATACTTTCGGCAGCAAGCAAAGGGTTTCGCCCAAGGCGAAACCCAAAGCAAGTCGCTTCGAGTCCCGGACTGGCTAATGGTAGTAGGTAATTAGTGGTAGGAGTAGTAGTAGTAGGCATCCCGCAGTAATGCTGATTCTCGATGGCAAATGAACAAATGGTCAATGACTGTTTCTTTGCAGGGAGTGAACTAACGGCGTAGCGGTACAGCACGGCTGGTTGACTATTAGTTGGGTAACACATGCAAGTACCTCTCTAGTCATCAAGCGAAAATCCTCGTAAGACTAAGGTACCGTATAGGGCTTGCGCGGAAGGTAGATAGCGCTTTCTAGTTGCATTCGTAAGCTCGCTCAACGGGTTCTACACGGTGCGGCGTCTCACATAACCGGCGCTACGATGCTTTAAAGCTAGCTAGCGTCCTAGCACAAGCAAAGTTCGCTATCAAACAACAGTTTCTCAACGAGCATGCGCACCGACAAACCGTCTGGCACCACGCGAGATCGTGCGACTGAGACACACCGTTGTCCTTCTCCGAGTCCGCTGGTTCAATTTTCAGGAGTCTCGGGTGAACAGAAGTATAGAATTCGATACCGCCACTCTTCTCCGGTTGCCGGGTCGTATATTTCCCGACACACCTTCCGCCTCCCTCGTGCCAGCCCAAAGTTGCAATATAGGAAATCTTAGAATAAAATTAACAGTGTTTAGTGTTTTCGAAGGCCCTAGAAGGCGGCTAAGGAACATAGTTCATCAAGCCAATCCCTGCTGTTTTGTACTCTCGTCATTTGCCACTCCCTTCGTTCTCTAGGTGAGTGCGATGGTTGTGGGTGCAATAGGCAAAGTTGCGATTCAAACGTCGAGTGATTTGTGGACCTCTGGCGTTGACCTTACGGATTTGCGCTCACTTACGTAACCGCCAGGGATCCGTGGACAGCGAGGCTGCAGGTCGGTGGCGATCGGCGTACAAGTGTGTTTATGCCCGATCAAATTACGTGTTTACGCGGTGAGCGCAACTAAACGGTGACCATGCGAGGAGCCTTTTAAAATTCTCAACTTCCTAGAATAGATGATGCCACCGATCCAGGGCAACATATTTGCCGCTACGGCCGGGCTTTCCGAAATGGTACGTCATGCATGCGCTAGGCCTCTCTGTCAGAAGCCATGACCCTCTAATCTCGGGTGTGGTTAACAAAGTCGTCAAGTGTGATAATGCAAATATTTGGACGCGAGAGCGTATGCGTCTCCGCGGGAGTTAGCACTGTCTGAGCGAGTGCCGTTTGCATACCTGTACGCGCCAGCAGACCCATTGTCCACACCGGTCGCATAAGTGCGCACTTCAAGCTGCTTAGCACGCTGACCCTCCCGTTGACCGTATGCCATCGGAACCCCTGCGGACGAGTGGATAGGGTCGGACACGTGAGCAGCGTTTGCTCATTCTGCGTCCCCTTATCATCATTCACGTTCGTAGAGAACACAAATTTACTTCCTCCCCATGACCGTATGCAAGCAGTCGTTCACCAAAACGACAGTGCTTGTTCTCTTGAGTCTTAATTAGGGTCCTTGTGAAGCGGGCGATAGAGAGTCAATCGTAACGGGACGGGTGAATTTGCGGTGGTGCGCTGGGCACACGGAAAGGGCGAGTCGTGGGAATGCGCGCCATTAAAGGCCTCATATTTCACTGACGCAACGCGGAGGGCACATTGTTGGGACAGCGAAAATTACATTTTTGTTAGCCGCAACAAAGAGCCAACCAAGAAGGTGCCGACGCCTGCTTTTGCAATGCAATATCTCATTAAAGAAGGTCAGGCGATAGAGGGTGAAGTCTTCTCTACGCATTCTTAGATTCGATATACCATCGCGGTGGACGCTCAGCTTTACAATCCAAACTGATTATGCTAGACCCTCAGCTTTACAAATCGAAACCATTTCTGCTCGCAGCACTCCATTATAACCCCCTGGGTCCGTTAGTGGGGTTCATGCACTCCAAGAGCAAATATTTGTATTCCATTTCATCTGGTTAATGACTAGGGGCTCGGCATGGCACTGAGCTAGGCCCGCTCTCGATCGGCACTGTCGACCAGCTGCTTTCCGGTCAAGCCGCGCGAGCGCCCTGTACGACGCAGCTTGTCGTCGCCGAAGCTGTCAACCCTCTTGTTTCGGTGCTCCATCGGGTTATGCAAATAGAAGCTGAGCGCAAGCTAGCGCGGTGGTCACGTCCACAGTAGCCTGCTTAGCTTGACTAATGACTAACACATTCTGAATACGTGAGCGCCAATTCTAAGTACTACGTTTTATATGTCGTTCTCTAAGTGTACTTTTAACCAAATGATACTGGCCCAAAAGGTTGCTGCCGCTACTGTGAAGGCAGCTGCCATCGAGAGCTAAGGGCAGGAAGTATCGTATTTCTCGCTGTTGCCTCTTTGCGGCCGCCGTAGCTCGGTCGGCGAATTCACTCAGTGAAGGTCCACCGCCAGAGGCCAGGCCTTTGCGGCAAACCCGGACCGAGAATCCAACACAGGGGTGCGAACGCACCCAAGGCATTGTATTCGGCGGTAAAGCTTTGCGAGCGGGATAGAATGATTGAGGTTAAGACGAGTTCTAAGAGACACAGAATAACCACAGAAGTAAGGGAATCACTGTTGCTGGTAAACTTTAAGGTCAGTGATGCTCGGTAAGAAACCGCTAGGACGCTATTTGACAACGACTCATTTTTGTTCGTCTACCTTATTTCTGGTCGCATGTTATAGCGGGCCCGCTATTGCATGGAAGCATGAGACCTCCTTGAACCCCCTCCCAAACGACCCCCTGTGATGAAATGGGTGCTATTTTCAGATTCTCCTTACACTAAAACCGCATAGAGCACCAAACCTTAATGAAGTTCGCCTTCTTGTCCGCCATGGGAAGCATGCTATAGCGGGCCCGCTATAGCATGCGGTAAGCATACAACTTGACGGGTGACATTAATTTTTTGTTCCCACACCAGGGCTTTAATGTGTAAGGATACGATGCGTATTAAATAGCTCCCTAACACTCTTCACAAAAAATCGTAACGATTTTTGTTACGATGTTACAGTCCGTAAATCGTGATTATGATTGACTTCTTGATGGTAATTAGTGGCTTATCCGTCGGCGCCGCCTCCTAAACGCTCAGTCAGGAACCGTTCCTTGGCAAATCGGAGCCTCGCGCACGATTAGTGCCGTTTATGCGCGCTGCGGCGACCGCTGTTAGCGATTCGGCACGCACCCAGCAGCGCGCAGTAGCGACTGGATCCGCGCACCTGCCCACAGCGCACGGTTGGAGTCCATTAAGTATAGGTGCTTGGCCATCAAATCTTTCGCGTTATTGGTGGTTCTGCACATTGTTGCTGTAAGTTTGTTGCCAACACGCGAGATAGCCATTTCCTGTTACGAATAAGACTCCGGCCGCTTAAAAGTACTAAACTTGAGATATGTCTCGTCCGGTAAATCATGGGAGTCCACTTTTCGGATATAACTTGCCTTCTTGCTTGTGTATCGCCAAATTCAACGCTAAACGTTTAGGTGCGAAACGCAGCCAACTTTCGACTTCCACCTTCCGTCGATACCAGCAGGTACACCAGTTTTTGCTCAAAATGACTTTTACGCATTTATGGCAACGATGACCTTACCGTGACTTGTCGCATATTGTCCATCTTTCCTCAACAAAAGTCACTTCCGGTGTCCACTTCTTTTTGCCGGCCCCATAACCCCTCTCCAAACACCGCCCACGTTAATTGCCCTTTCGGTGAAAATCACAGTAGGCCAATTTTCTCGCTTCAGACGATGCCGACAAATCGGCGCGGGGGCTTAGGCAAACTTCCTTTGCGTGCCGCTCACTAATTAGTACCCAAAGAAACGAAAACACGCTTCTTTGCGATCGCTGGTTAACTGCCATTTTATGGGGTCCACCTTCGGAATCCGCTTAGTCAGATTTTGCCGCTGATTCACCAAACATACTTCGATTTTAATTGTTTCGCGGGACCCCCCAGTTAACGGCCAACATTCGTGTTTTAGGGACATCCTCAACACGACAGACCATAATACTGGACAGTTTCTGACATCCACGAGCGCAGCTCAGTCGGTCTGGAGTGTCCTACCTGACGGCAAGTTCGACACGACCGGATTTGCTATGCCTGCACTGCCTGCGTCCGTCAACCAGCCTGCCGCGTTCGATGTAGCCACTCCGTATAATAGCAACTACTATGCCCTATGCAACTACAGCCAGCAACA
>JNEY01000003.1:1882805-1942894 GCA_020875895.1 Aphelenchus avenae
TTTGCTTTGGATTTGGATTTGGATTTGGTTTTCGAAAATGGGACCAATTTTCCAAATCCTTTGGCCCGCCGCTAGGCGCCGCCCGGAGCAAATTTTGACTATATATCTCAAAATTTCACCTAAAATTTCGTTGGTATCGCCTGCGGCGGGCTGTTTCGAACTCACTTTTGTACACATTTGGACCGAATTTGACCACTTTTCGCCAAAAATTTTGTCATATTTGGATTTGGATCTGGATTTGGAAATTTGGAAATTTGGTCGTTTTGCTTTGGATTTGGATTTGGATTTGGTTTCGATTTTGGAGGTTGCTTTGGATTTGGATTTGGATTTGGTTTTTTCTTAGAGAGTCCCCAGCCCTGGTGCGAACGCACCCAAGGCAATGTATCAGCGGTAAAGCTTTGCGAGCGCTTTAGAAAGGTTGAGCCTAAGACGAACACAGAACAACCACAGAAAAGTATGGGAAACACTGTGCTGGTAAACTTCAAGGTCAGTGATGCTCGGTGAGATTTGATTCAGATCACCAGCTAAATGGCCGGCAATACCTACACACCTTTATAGATAATATGATGCGTACCAAGTAGCTCCCTAACACTCTTCGCAAAAAATCGTAACGCTTTTTATTACAATGTTACAGTGCGCAAATCGTGATTATGATTGACTTCTTGATGGTAATTAGTGGCTTATCCGTCGGCGCCGCCTCCTAAACGCTCAGTCAGGAACCGTTTCTTGGCAAATCGGAGCCTCGCGCACAATTAGTGCCGTTTATGCGCGCTGCGGCGACCGCTGTTACCGATTCGGCACGCACCCAGCAGCGCGCAGTAGCGACTGGATCCGCGCACCTGCCTACTGCGCACGGTTGGAGTCCATTAAGTATAGGTGCTTGGCCATCAAATCTTTCACGTTATTGGTGGGTCTGGCCATTGTTGCTGTAAGTTTGTTGCCAAGACGCGCGCTAGCCAATGCCTTTTACAAATAAAACTGTGGCCGCTTAAAAGTACTAAGCACTTGAGATCTGTCTGGTCCCGTAAATTATGGGAGTCCACTTTTCGGATATAACTTGCCTTCTTGCTTGTGTTTCGCCAAATCCAACGCGACATGTTTAGGTGCGAAACGCAGCCAACTTTCGGCTTCCACCTTCCGTCGATACCAGCAGGTACATTAGTTGTTACTCACAATGAATTTTACGCATTTATTGCAACGATGACCTTACCGTGACTTGTCGCCTATTGTCCGTCTTTCCTCAACAAAAGTCACTTCCGGTGTCCACTTCTTTTTATCGGCCCGTAACCCCTCTCCAAACACCTCTCACGTTAATTGCCCTTTCGGTGAAAATCACAGTAGGCCAATTTTCTCGCTTCTGACGGTGCCGACAAATCGGCGCGGGGGCTTAGGCAAACTTCCTTTGCGTGCCGCTCAGTAATTAGTGCCCAAAGAAACGAAAACACGCTTCTTTGCGGTCGCCGGTTAACTGCCATTTTATGGGGTCCACCTTCCGAATCGGATTAGGAGTTAGATTTTGCTGCTGATTCACCAAACATACTTCGATTTTAATTGTTTCGCGGGACCCCCCAGTTAACGGCCAACATTCGTGTTTTAGGGACATCCTCAACACGACAGACCATAATACTGGACAGTTTCTGACATCCACGAGCGCAGCTCAGTCGGTCTGGAGTGTCCTACCTGACGGCAAGTTCGACACGACCGGATTTGCTATGCCTGCACTGCCTGCGTCCGTCAACCAGCCTGCCGCGTTCGATGTAGCCACTCCGTATAATAGCAACTACTATGCCCTATGCAACTACAGCCAGCAACAATACATGCAGCAATACCAGCAGTATATGCGAAATCCTGCGTCTGTGGGCGCCTTTTACGCGGGAGCCGGCAACTCGACGGCAGCCTACTACGGTGCGTTTTCATTCTGACGTTGATGTTACAAAGTTCATCGTATTCTTAGGGGGATATGCCAACGGACTGGACTACAACACCTACTCCCAGTTCTACCGGAACGGATATCCATACAACGGCACTGGCTCGACCGCTATTGGCTCGAGTCCGCTGCAACCGTACGCGGTAAGAAGTTACATTTACGTGCGGGATATGAAGTAGGACTTGTTTAGAATGGCTCACTTGGTAACGATCTCAACGGCCTGGCCAGCGGTTCGCTGTCGCTGCCTGCTTCGTCGGACAAGCCACGTATGTAATGAATGCTCCACGAAGCCCGCGTGATGTACGCGTTTTAGGAAGAGCCAAAAAGAGGAAGGCGCCCGGCGGTCCGACAAGTCCCGAGCCAAACTACACGCGCGTCTTCGTCTGGGAGCTGGAGGAATTGTACCCGATGCACAACGACTACTGCTACCAGTCGGTCACACAAATTCTCATCAGCGGCTTCGCTGTAGACCATTCCGATGTAGGAAGCTTAGTGAATCCTTCTTCGGACGACAATTTACGTTAAGGACTGCGATCAGACAAACGTGGACGATGCCAATGTGGAGGACGCGCTTCAAGAACTCTGCATGAGCGTGCAAGGGAGCGCCGGAAACGGTGCGATGAACGGCTCATGCCAACCACCCAGTCCGAAAATGATGGCCACATCCCTAAACGGCGTTGGAACCACAGACCCTAACGCGGCCGCTGCGAATCGTGGAGTTATGGACGGCCTACGACGATTGACCGACCGATATCAGCGCATGAAGGACAAGTACAATGAGTACAAGGATTCCATGCAGTCAGGTAAAGAGAAATGGTAGGCGGGAGTATGAGCTTTATGTGCTTTAGACAACAAATCCATGGTCGACGATGCTTCTTGTGCGGCGTATAAACGATGTCTCAAGATCATTGGGGAACGATGTGATAGGTAAGCGCGTAATGAGATAAAGCGACACGACATTAAAACAAATTTGCACGATCCAGGTCAGTCACTGATCAGTCGTTCGCAAACGTCGTCATTAGCGGCCAAGGTCTGGCGATATCTCTTGCGAAGTTGCTGGCAACGGGCGCTTCCACCTGGGTGCCCGTCGAGAACGTGTACAGCTCGACGAAGATAGGGAAGGAGTCGGCGCTTGAACGGATCTCTTCAAGGTTCAAGAAGGAGCGGCTCGTGATTATTTCCGGAAGTGCCGAAACAGCCGCTCTAGCAAAACGGGTAAGCACCGTCACGACGTAGAAAGTAATGTGTAGCAAGTCTGAGCACGAATCAAGCGCGCATCATCGTAATGTTTAGGAAGGAATCCCCGTATTTCCCATCCGCAAGCCGGAGGACGTGAACGTATTCTATTATGCTCTCGACAAAATCCTTCTATGATCTCATTTGTCCTTAGCTGGGCTTTTTGCTGCTTGCCAATGTACAAGAATTCGCACCAGTAAATATTGAATTACTACGTGTACGTGTACTTCGAGCAATCATGCCTACGTGCATTTACCGCTTCGGCAGGTGCTCTTGCAAGCGAATCTTCTACGACAACTTTGTGCCTTGCTTAACCGCGATTTTACGCTAGTGTCGCTTACCTTATCAATTGACCTTAAAAGTGTTAATTACTGGTAATGCCAACAGGTGTTATTCTGCATAACGGAGTGTTGCTGCTTCTTCTGGGTGCAGCAGGTAGAGAACCCCACTGCTGACGCAGGTTGCGGAAGTGAGCGTCCCGTTCGTCCATAGTCGGCAAAACCCGTTTGTGACGTAGCGCAAAGATCCGCTCAAAGTGAAGCAGTCCAGCATACACGCATGAGTATAGCGGTACCAGCTAAACGATTTAGCCAGTAGGAATTTTCTGGTTTTAACAGCCTTCTAGTCTGTTTGTTGCTAGTGGACGTCACGTACGTATGACGCTTCCGTTGCGACGACAAATGTCACGTAGTCCGACGTTGGGATCGCCATGCGAATGACAATGCTCGACACTAGAAAGCCGCCAAGCAAGAGGAACTTGGACATTACACAGGCCACAAGAAAGCGAATTGTTCGGACATTCTGGCGAAGGACCACCTTTTGATTGAGTTGAAAACCATGTGCATTGCTAAACCAAAGACTAAGGAAACGTGCTATGCGATGAAAATAGGCAACTTCCCCAATTGGTTAGCCTTTGCACATACCTTGACAGCAGAGCCGTGTTACGCTTCAACAAGTACAGAGCTGCTAATGTGCAAGTCGCGTCAAGAACGATGAGAACGCAGTACGAATGAACAAGCCTCTCTTGCGTCCAGGAAGATGCAACAAGGCAGTACGGCTTTAGATGCAGATAATCTTCATAGTACACAACATAGGCCGTTGCCGCTGTTGCGAAAAAGAGCTGAAACTGAAACAGTGATAAGCTCTTAGCACTAGGTAGAGTGGCACATACCAAGGAGGAGCTGATGAGTATGGTACGCCTGCTGCTCGCTGAAAATGTAGTAGGCGAAAAGGTGGCGAAGACACGCTCTACCGTCATCAAGATCTGTACGCCTCCGAGACCGAAGACGCAGAAGAGCGCAGGTACGCGAAGTGCAAGGCATTTCCACGAAGTAATCAACAGGTCACAGTCTTCGTCAACCGTTGCGTACAGGACCTGAAGTAAAACTAGCTGGTGGGCAATAAAGCGAACGAACCTCTTGCCATACTTGGACGCAAACTATGCAAAGGTTGTGCACGATCACGAAGATGACGTTCCACCATCCGAGCACCTAAAGATCAGCAAGCAATCACACAATTGCACAATGGCAGTCAAGGATGTTAGCCCGAGGAAGGATCACCTCATACGTATAGCAGAATGTTTCGTTTGTTATGCAGGTAACTTACCAAAATGCTTCCGTTGAAAGTGTCGTGAAAATGTTTCCGTTTTGGAATGATGAGGGCCAGCAGGCCAAGCGCCAGAACAGAAACTACAATCTGTTCGCCTTGGACGACGCGCAGGGCAAGATTTTGAGACAGTTCGAAGGCAACTGCGCAAACGCTCTTATTAGGCATAGCGACATACAAGCAGCTAAACAAAGAGGTCCTCAATAAGGACACGGTTTTACCTTACATTACCAATTTATCAGATGATAATGGCACGTTCAAACACATTCACGTAGTTATGAACGCTGGCGAAATTCGGCGGATACTCGACTGTTGGGCCTACGAACATCTCCTAGCACAACTTTTGCCGCCTGGACGAAGCTCTAACCAAGCGCAAGTTTTACGGAAATGCTCATGTGCATTCTTCGACATACGAGTACAACTAGATCTCCAAGCACGCGACATAAGATGTGCGATGCGTGTTATACACTAAATCGGTTGCACCACAAGTAGGGAACCATGCGTGCCTATTCTTCTTATCGAGCATGGAGTAAAGTTTCTCTATGAGACAACAACTTAAGAATCGGTTATTTAGGTCTGTGCGAACAAAAATAAACCGGTGATCCAGCAGGTCACAGGTGCAAACGTCTACTTCCTGATACCTCTACCCACTGTAAGCACGTGCGCAACATCATGACGGAGAACTTTTTATGCAAGAGTGCCTTTTAGGTAAAGCTAGATGTGCAGGTCATAATCTTAACGGTCTTGCGACGTTAAAACCGACTCCAGCCACTAAAGCAGCATTTGATGAGACGACGCCTAGCAAGATACAGAGTAGGCTTAGTGCTTTGAACCGCAACCCCATGTCTTTTCATAGGCATGCCGTAATTTTATTAGCCGGCACACTTCAGTGAGGTGATAAATCTCCGCAAGCGTGCATGATTTGCAACAGAACGACGCTAATTAAATCCCAAGACACCTTTTCTGTAGTCGAATTCGTCAATGTCCACAAATGCTGTAGCATTCATAAGTCCATTGCGTGGCATCAGACGAATGGAAGCGGACCATCTCCGTGATCTTTGAACTAGTTACACGTGAAACGATGGCAGCTTGTGCGCAATGCTCTGAAAACTACTGGTGCAAACCTAATACAGATATTCTTGCGCAACCGACATGATCGGAGCCTTTTTAGGTTCATTCTGGCAAGCAAGTCCCGCCAGGTTACGTTCACACTACGGCCGCGTAACTTGCACGTCCCTTGCTCTCGCGACGCGAGAGGCGATATTGTTCTTCTTGGGACAAAGAGCGCCTTTATCGGCAATGTGCATCAGTCGCTGTTCTGCCTTTCCACTCCACCTTCTTTTGACATCGTCCGATCGCTGCAATCGGTCGTCACCCAGCTTCGTTTTCATTTCGCACAATAATTTTCTAAGTACGTAAAATCGAATTGAGTTCCATTTAGCCTGAAGTTCTCGCGTAGACCACCTGATAGAATGGACGAGCAGGTAAACCACTTCTACGACGTTGTCCAAACCGACGACGGTCGCCATTTCAAATGTAAGCTCTGCGACAACGTCACTCGACACGATGTCACCGTCAATGCGCGATACCGTCATCTCTTCAGAAAGCATAAGTGCGTTGCACAGGCCTTGCTAACTTCCTCATGCTTTTTTCAAGGGACGCTTGGGACGAACATCTTCAGAACGTTCGTGGGCCGAAGAAAACGCCGAAACCGCGGTAAGCCCACCACAAAGCTCCTATTGATACTCAAATTCGCGCAATACTGTTTTTCCCAAAAGCATTGCCACGATTATGCCCACTGTAGCCGTAGCTACCACCACTTGATTCGACTTAGCAAGCGCAATGAGGCGGCGCAAGCTCCATTGTCCGTCTCAGCTGAATCCTATAAACCGACAACACCTGCCGAGAGTGATGACGCTGTCGAAGGTTCATCGGCTGGTATGCTACACGTACCCGTAATTTTACAGTTTCCATTCAGACCTGAGCAATCGCCTTGCTCAGCTTCTCAATTCTGTCGGCGCAGGAGCTTTCTTGGAGTCCGGAAACGAGTAAGTCTATCCGCATCTGCAGCAGCAAGTGTCTGGTTTAGAGCCTCTTCGCCAATCACGGCAAATTCCATGGATGCCGCAAACAGCTATGCCATTCCGGGCCCCGTTTCCGGTAGTCATTGCAATTTGATTGTAAGCTACCTATGTGTATTTAGAGAATGGTCTGACCAGCTTCCAGTTTCCTCATCACGGCCAGTTCCAGCCAAAGAACCGGAAGCATGCGCTGTACGACGGAACCAAAAGTCCAACTGATGTCAAGCGTTTCCGTCCACTGGTTCCCACTGAGAACACGCGACTCCCGCCAGGTATTTGAGCTTCAAAAATTGTTATTACGCGTCAATTCTAGTGCATAGCCTCCTGAAGACTACGACGGATTCGTCCTACACGCATGCGACTACCTCAAGCTTTCATGGAGGTGAACTTCTATCCTACGGACGCAGCGAAAACCTTGCCGTCGGACCGCTCTCTTCGCTCGAGCTGAAGTTGGACCAAGTCATCGACCTTCTGGTATGTGTTCTTTCAACTACTACGCTGATTTTTCCAGAGCCAAATCAAGGACGCCGTGAATCAGAATGGGAACATGATGGCCATGATGCTACGCTCAAACTCGTCCGGTAGCCGCTTCTGAAGCCCCGATCTCGACCGTCTGTGCATCGCAATCGTACAATTTTGGCTGCTCGTCACGAGAACTCTATGCATTAAAACATGTATACTCTATCGCATCCGCCGTTGTCGTGTGCAAGTAAACGGTGTGAATAAAGAATTGTTTGATTAAACATATCAACGTCGGGTAACCTTAGTTCAGGAAGCGGCCGTACTGACTCCAACCCTAAGAGCAGTTCTTGAACAGTAGGAGAATAAAGCTACCTCACCCAGATCCACACAAATTTAGTGAACCAGTCGTTCAGCTTGTCAGTGATTGATAATCTACTAATAGCGGGGGTTTGTAAATCGTTCCGTCAGAGGCTGGCAAAAGCGCCGAAGCGTGCAAAGGCGTGCAATGCTAAGGGTCAGCTGTGAGTCCGGCTGTCGTAACATCGTGGTCGGAGGGTGGAAGCGGCACGAACATCCGTCAATCACGCCGATCACGCAACACCGGCGGGCCGAATATGAGTTCATCCGCAGGGCGTATTGATTGCCTGAGGGTATATACCAGCCCAGCGACGCAGGATGGAGATGCAGTCCGAGCGGGCAAAGCCGGTGGGCAAGGAATTGGCTCTCGCAAGGAAGAGGTCTGTTAAAAAAAGCGGCGGGCGGGAGCGCGCTCGTCGGCAGCTTACTCGCAAGCGGCGCCCGTGGCGGCTTCCCTCCTTGCTTGTGTGTCGGTTACGGGAGAGGCGTCTTTGAGGCGGCTTTGCGACCGGAGCGGCAGCGCCGAGGCTCTCGGCTCTGTTTCCAGCCGCCGCCGTTGCTGCTGCTGCTGCCAACTGCCCCTCACTGGCTACTTACTGCCCGCGAGTCAGTGAGTGAGCGAGTGCATGTCGCGGCTGCCGTCATCTGCGTGTAGCTCGGCACTCCTTTGCCACAATATTACGTTCACTCGAAAATTTAGAGATTAATTAACCTCGCTAATCAGACCGCAAAGTGGCCCGCGGGCAAACACCGGTGACCAGCCTCAGCCGCAACCGTCGCGTTCCTCCATGCCAGTCTGTCCGGACGGCGGAACGCGTGAAGATAGCCAGTGAGCTGCGTGTCCATCGCTTCCGACCCGCTTTGTGGCGGTGCCTGCCGTCGTGCCTATTTACAGTCGACAGCTAACCCGTCGCTAACCAAACGAAATGGGCGATTACTACAACAGTCAGGTGCAGGGCAAGGGCTATCCCGGCGGGAACGTCCCGTACGGGTATCCTGGCGGTATGCACTGCAACATGTCGCGTGCCTACATGGACCTGTCGGAGGAGGAGCGCAAATGTCTCGAAGAGCGCAAGTACTGGTGCTTCCTTCTGTCAAGGTAAGTTTTTTGTCTCTACGTGATCTTCCTTGCCTGACTCCTCTTCCAACTTCGCACTGATCAGTATCCCAAAAAACCCTTTGTTTTCCGGTTTCCGACACTATTTCTGGTCGCTGAGCTTTCCTTCCTCGTTAGGCACAATGGAAATGACGAGTTTCGGCGCCGCCGCCTTAAATGAGTCACGGGGGAATTGGGGCGACTGCTAGTCCGATGTTTTCGTTTTCCTCACGGTCCAGTGGCTACTCCTCGAGATGCCACTGGTCATTGCGACTATGGAATAGCGAAACGTTATGATGAGCGTCTAACGCGAAAGCTCATTTCGGAGGTAGAAGCATTTGTATTTCCATAAATTTATCACAATCACACTGCAAGTCACTTCAAATCTCCATAGCGCTGGAAACGCTGGGTCGCTATAGTTCCCGGAATAATAAATTTCGCCCTGCGGCATGTCCTTTTCATACGTCACTTGTTGCGAAGCGTTTCTCTTCGGCCCGAAAAAGTAACTGCAGCAGACAAATCATGCGTGAAGCAAATGGCCGACTCATGCTGGGAAACGTCACACTTCCCTATAGTACAGTGTGATGAGCAGCACGATCAGCTGTGCTAATACTCTGCTAATGGCATTAGCATCGTCACTAGACGAAGAAATACTAGCGCACCCAAAGGGTATAAAACAAAAAAAGTCAAAAAGATGGTATACTCTAATAAGCCATTGTTGCAAATATTCTCGTTAGCCACGGCGCAGGTTGTGTTTCCCAGGAGTTTGCGCTGTGATTGGCCATGCATGAGAAGGTGAAAACTGCGGCGTTCTGAGAATTGTTTCACCTTTTGTCTGTCTTGTCCCCATTGGAAGAAGTTAAGCGGACAACTGGGGCTATTTTTTCGCACGGAGGCGGCCGAAACGACATTAGGCTAACGAGGTTTGCTTGCAACACAAAGTTCGTTATTCAAAACAGTGCGAAGACCAAGAGAAAGCTTTCTTCCCACTGGTACCAACATCCTGAAGAGGCAAAGTAGTATGAAGAGAAACGTTGAAGCAGGTATTAACTAAAGGACAGACTTTTCTGAAGACGTTTGTTCCTGCATTTTTCATTACACTCGTCTCAGTCTGAACCTCTCCTTCCTCGAAAACCTGCAAATCGTGAGCCGTCGTTTTTAGCATAGTGACATTCTGCGTCTCCATGCTGCTGGTCGTCGTCTGGAGGATAATCACACATTTATGCTTCCAACCGCCGGAAAGGGAAGTAGTCCGGCCGCACGTGGACGCGGTGGACGTCGCGGTGAAACCGATTGGCAACAACGTGCCCATCGGCGGCGTCGTCGCGGGCCAGCCCGTCGCGAAGGTCGACCTGATGCGCGTGAACGCCAAGGAAGAGCAGGTTCAGATCGGATGGATGACCGAGGCGAAGGACTGGGCCGGAGAGCTCATCTCTGGACAGAGCATGACCGGCCGCATTCTCGTCGTACTCGTTTTCCTGCTTTCCATCGGGTCACTCGTCATTTACTTCATCGACACCTACAGGTTTGTAGCGAATGGCAGGGCAAAAGCGTTTGCTTGCGTACTGAAGAGTTTACCCATCGGCCTGGGCGGGCTTTGCGCTAGCCCGCTTGTTACCGCATACTCGCATGGCTAAGCGTGGGAATGGAACGGAAGCATTCGTTATCCGAACGCTCTGTACTCCATGCGGTATCCTTTTACGTATTTGTGCGACGGCATGGCATAAGTGGGAAGCCGCTCGTTTCCGGTCCATGCACTAGGCAATGCCATAAAGAAGCATCAACTTACATACGAACAGTTCAAGTTTCAGGGACAGCTTCCAAGTGGAGACCTGCACGCCATGGTCCGAGAGCCCCACGCAACAGATCGATCTGGGTTTCAACATTTTCTTTCTCATCTACTTCTTTATTCGAGTAAGAATCCTGAGAGTCAATAACCGCAGTACTTAGTGGATTTAGTTTATTGCTGCTTCCGACAAAGTATGGTTCCTGCTGGACCGCTACAGCTTCGTCGACTACTGCACTATCCCACCGAGCTTTGTTGCCATCTACCTCGAGAGGAACTGGATCGGTAAGAAGAAAGACCTTACTGAGCGCAACAGCTCTTGCTATATGCGTTTACTGATCATTTTAGGGCTTCGGTTCCTGCGTGCCCTTCGTCTCATGACGGTTCCGGACATCCTGCAGTACCTGAACATCCTCAAAACGTCGTCGTCAATCCGGCTAACGCAGCTGCTTTCTATTTTCATCTCGACCTGTTTGGCCGGTGCAGGCGTAATTCATCTGCTCGAGAACAGCGGCGACCCGTGGAAGGACTTCATGAACTCGCATCGCATTTCATATCCCGACTGCGTGTACTTCTTGCTGGTCACCATGTCGACTGTCGGGTGCGTTCATAGCAGGGCTGGGGATTCGGATTCGGAAATTCGGTGGTTTGTGCTTCGGATTCGATTCGGATTCGGTTTTGAAATTTCTGAAAATTCGGATTCGGTTTGATTTTTGAAAGTCCCCAGCCCTGGTTCATAGTGTCTCAGAACCGTTTGTTTGCGCTGGTAACGTAATTACCAACGGTTGTGCTTTTAGATACGGTGACATATACTGCACGACCGTACTCGGACGAGGTTTCATGGTGTTCTTCATCCTCGGTGGCCTGGTACGTTCTGATCGAATGCGTGCATTACTACCGGTGCCGTTCTAGGCCATGTTCGCAAGCTACGTGCCAGAAATTGCTGACCTGATCGGCAACCGACAGAAGTATGGCGGTGAATACAAAGGCGAACATGGAAAAAGGTACGCACTAGAGGTTCCTACCTCTACCACGAGCGTGATTATAGGCACATAGTCGTGTGCGGGTACATCACGTACGAATCAGTGAGCCACTTCCTGCAAGACTTTCCTTCACGAGGATCGTGAGGACGTTGACGTGGAGGTCGTCTTTCTTCACAGGTACACGTCGATTCATTAGAACGGCTCACTGCTGACGGATAGAATGCAAGGCGTACCGTTTAGGGTCGTCCCCGATCTCGAACTGGAGGGTCTATTCAAGCGACACTTTACGAAGGTGCAGTTCTTCACCGGCACAGTGATGGACTCGATTGATCTGTCGAGAGTGAAAGTCGACGAAGCGGACGCTTGCCTTGTGCTCGCGAACAAGTACAGCAGCGACCCGGACGCCGAAGACGCAGCCAACATTATGCGCGTGATCTCCATAAAGAACTACTCGTCCGACATCCGTGTGATAGTGCAGCTTATGCAATACCACAATAAGGTTATCGGTAGCCGGGCTTCCTTGATCAGCAGGTCTTTATAGGCGTACCTCCTGAACATTCCCAGCTGGGACTGGCGTCGTGGAGACGATGTCATCTGCCTGGCTGAGTTGAAGCTCGGCTTCATCGCGCAGTCCTGCTTAGCGCCCGGCTTTTCCACCATGATGGCGAATCTCTTTGCTATGCGCTCCTTCAAAACGGTAAGCGAATGTGTTCCTTTGTGGCTACTGTCCATGGTCATTGTATGCGTCCGTGTCCGCGTCAATATACGTTATTCCTAGAGTCCTCATACCCCAGATTGGCTTAACGGTAAGTAACATTTTGATCAGTGGTGCTTCATCAGAAAGGAAAGCTAAGCTCGCAAAAGAAGAGCCTCCGACATCAGGAAGCTCTTCTTCCTGATTTCTCCGGTTTTACATCAGGAAGCTTAGAGTACTTGCGGGGTGCCGGCATGGAGATGTACACGCAGGTGTTGTCCGACACATTCATCGGGCTATCCTTCAGCGAAGCTACAGAGTAAGTAAAGAATTTGTGCCGGCTATCATGATAACGATAGTAAGACGAACCAGTACAATAGATCTTTGACTAAACTGAGATTCGGGGTCAAAGGCTGTACTTCCTTTGTATTTCGCAAGGAAACTACAAGACTAATTACAACTTCAAAACACTACTGCTTACTACTACAAAACCACTCGGAGGCCTAGAAAACAAGCAATTTTTTACAACGTCCTAAAGCGATCGGTCAACGTATCCACGCGCATCCAGCTCGGGTCAGTCCAGTGTCAACCAGTGTCGTGTCTCAGATCAGTGTCCGTTACAATTATGTGTTTGCTTCACCTCAGCAACAACTCATGAATCCTGTTTAGTCCAAGCACACTCCGGAATGGGTAGGTTGACGGGCGAGAGTGTGCGCATATATTTCTAGAAATTCTCTCTTGTAGGTCTTAAAGACCTTCTTAAAAGTGACTCATAATTTTTTTGTGATTTCTACGATTGCAGCTCACGCTCTACCTATGTGGTGCAGGCATGGAAATGTAAGGTTTTTGTTTCGGCTAATCTTCAACGGTGAACTTTTGGGTATACGGAAACACTTTCTCATGGGTTTGTCGGAATGTTCTTCACGGAAGTTGCCGAGTATGTTGGTAAAAGAGTGCGTGTTATAACAATCTTAGCACGGCGCAATGACTAATGGCGTCAGCTCCAACTAACGTTTCACAATGCCAGACCATTAATACATTTCAGAATGAAACTAATTTAGCGCTTTATCCAAGAACAGATTATAACATGCAGCAGATAAACCTAACAGGCTTGAGGTTGTCTTGGTTTGTAGTTTTGTGTCCCTACGAGTTCATTAAGCCCATGCTTTAGACTGTTGTTTACGCGGCTTGGGCTACTGCTGCTTGCCATCGAACTCAAGGATGAGGAAAAGAAGGAGTGCAACATTGCGATCAACCCAGGCGCGCATACCGTCATTCAACCTCAGACCCAAGGGTTCTTCATTGCGCAATCTAGCGAGGAGGTCAAGCGGTAGGTGGCGCTACACCTGCTTCACAAACTTCATATCAATCATCCAACTCGTCCATTTTAGCGCCTTTTACTGGTGCAAGCAATGCCACGACGACATTACCGACGTGACGCTGATTAAGAAGTGCAAGTGCAAGAACCTCTCGCTGTTCCGGAAGGGAGGAAAGTCCGTGCAACTCCTCAAGCGCGGGACTGCTGGTAAGGCAAAGACAGAGCAAGCAACCCGTAGTACTCTACCTTTAGCGACGACAACGAATAACACCAAGACCGCGATGGTCAACAACGGTTTCATTGGACGCTCGGACCCGGATATTGTGTAAGTCACACGCCACCAGAATTTAGTCAAAGTCGCTTCTCTACGGTTGCGTCTAGTCAAAGTCGTTTCAGCAATCTGAAGAACCAGAACGCGACTATCATCAACTTTGATCCTCGATCGGTCGACGTCGTGCGCGAGTTCGAACAGCAGGACATGAAGTACGACAGCACAGGGATGTTCCACTGGTGCCCAGCGCGGAGCATCGAAGAATGCATTCTGGTAGGCACACACTGTCGTCTTGATCTAACTCTGAGATGCTCAGGATCGAAGCCAAGCAGCGATGACAGTGCTCAACGGGCACGTCGTCGTGTGCCTCTTCGCAGACAAGGACAGCCCGCTTATCGGTCTGCGCAACTTCATTATGCCGCTGCGAGCATCGAATTTCCACTACCACGAGCTGAAACACGTTGTGATCGTAGGAGACGCTGAGTATCTCAAACGAGAGTGGAAGACGCTTCACAACCTTCCCAAGATCTCCATACTCAACGTAAGAGTCATGCGAGTTCGACCTGTTCTGACGTGTTCAACTTCAGGGGAATCCGCTTTCTCGGGCTGATCTGCGCGCAGTGAACATCAACTTGTGCGACATGTGTGTCATCATATCTGCCCGCATTCCCAACCCCAACGAAGACCCCACTCTAGCGGACAAGGAGTCTATCTTGGCGTCGCTCAATGTGAAGGCCATGCAGGTGAGTGTGCTTGGTTTACTGTCCTGTGTAAACTAAAGGTTTTAGTTTGACGATAGCCCTGGATTCGGTCACCGTACGCACGGCGGTGCGTCACCGATGGGTTCGGCCATTCAGCGACGAGGCGCTCGTTCTGGAACCAACGTCCCTATGATCACCGAGCTAGTCAACGACTCGAATGTGCAGTTCTTGGACCAAGACGACGACGACGACCCGGATACTGAGCTGGTAAACATGAAAACTTACTTGTGCTTCATACGTATTCACTTCTAGTATCTTACCCAACCATTCGCATGCGGTACTGCGTTCGCTATTTCCGTCTTGGATTCCTTGATGAGCACGGTATGTACTGCAAGGCTTGTATGGGTAGTACTAGTAAGCGTCTACTTCTAGACATACTTCAACGATTCTGCGCTCACATTGATTAGGACACTGGTGACGGGCGGAGCGACGCCCGAGCTGGAGCTTATCCTCGCAGAAGGAGCCGGATTGCGAGGCGGGTACAGCACGCCCGAAACGCTCTCTAACCGAGACCGATGCCGAATCTCGCAAATTTCACTGGTGGACAAGCCTTACGAAAACATCGGGGTTAGCATAGATTAACCGGGCCTAACTTACCACTATCGACTTTACAGACCGGTTCCGCATACGGCGAAATGTTCAGCATTGCATTGAAGAAGTATGGACAACTGTGCATTGGACTCTACCGACTACACGATCAAGCTGCACCCGAGTCCAATAAGCGATACGGTGCGTTCCTCGATGCGTATCCCGGATTATCCTTGCTTTAGTTATCACAAATCCTCCAGCGGAACTGCGCCTGCTAAGTAGCGACAGTGTAAGTACTCGATCTAACAACGCAAATACTCAAATCGTCTCGCCATTGCAGGTATACGTACTGGAGCAATTCGATCCAGGCCTTGAGTACGAGCCAATGGCGCGAACGGATTACGAGCCCATGGAACGACTGCTTGCTTGAGGCTCCGTGTCGGTCACTTTGATTCACCCGATGTGCCTGTACAGACATGTGTTTCCCACGAGCTCTTGCTAGTCTATCGCCTTATGAGAGCGGCGACTCACTTCCCCTAGTTAGTACCGCCATCATAGCCTTACACCTTGTTGTGAACTGTATAAACGGAGTGACATCACGTTGTTGACTGTTTAGAATAGGAAGAGTAAACCCTTGCATCACAGTCCGCCAGATAGCTCGGTTCGACACTACAGCTAGGCTAACTTTTTATCTTGAAAGAAGAACAGTATATGGGGCTATCAGAACACCGCTATCAAAGTGTAGTCGTTGTCGGTGCGTGCCCACTTCTCGCCTTCATGCCGGACGGGGGAGCTGCTCCCGCTTGCTTCGTCTTCTGCAGCATGCCCGACTGTAAATCCGTGGTTGCGGCTGGTCCTACGTCTAGAAATGGACTAAGATTCCTGCAGCTACGATAGCGGCCCTACCTTCGTACCCGTCGTCAACTGTCACTTTCTTCGTGGAAAAGGCTGCAGGCGGCGAACCAATGTCTGTAGATAAAAGAAGTCGGGGTATACACATATTAGCGTTCAGGGTCTTACCTTCGTACCCCTCGGCTCGTATTATGTTCTTCGTGTCAACAGTGTGAAGGTTCGTGACGGTGGCCGATACGGTGGTTTCTATAGAGTACAACCGGGCAAGGACATGGAAACTGTAACTCCGTTTCCAAACTTACTGCTTTCGAGATCCGTTCGCTCATTGAGGGGACCGTCACCACACTGATGGCCGAACTGTTTTCTTTCGGCTTTGATAACGTCGATTGAAGCGCAGATCTTCACCACCAGAACTTCGAGGACAGCGTCGGGCAGAGTGCGGCCAACTGAGTTGTTTGTGAAGGCGCTAGTCTTAAAAGAAGAGTATAGCCAGTGGAACGCCCCATTGGTGATACCAGCTTGACGAGCTCGTCCAGTAGCTTAACGCACTTGTAGTAGAACTGCCATGCCGCGAAGCCCGCAAGCGCGCAGATGCATATGCTAGCGGTAATCGCGACGCCGAGCGTTACGTAGACAAGAAGGAGTGTGTCGCTAAACAGTTAGATCAGCTCGGTTAAAGCGGCTTGCTTACCGCAAGTTCGTTGCTTCATCGCCCCGAGCATCAGCCGAGTTCAGCAAAAAGGTCCGCACGTCGCACGACATCGCATGTGCCCCGAAAACCGTGAGGTAAAAACGAAATCCCGCTCGTTTCCATTCTTTCAAACACCTTAATTTACATAGATGCACTGAAGATCTCGCCAACGGCTTTGTTGCTTTTTGACCAAGAGGTAGGAGACCTCCTGAGGGAGGCTTGGCTAACAGGGACAAGTGGCCGTGTGCCGCGAGGCCGGTGCCGTCAAACGTCAGCAAGGTTCAAGTCAAGTTACGATTCGCGAAATCAACAATGTCATCAAACAAGAGAATAATAAGGCATTTATTCGTCAAGCATAACGTAGATATCTAGCGTTTAGGGTTCTTCACGAGTGTCGGAAGTGCTGGTTTTACACGCTTTTGCTGCGTCGGAAGAGCAATGGTCTTCCTGGGCTTCAGTAGCGCCTGCGACTGCAAGTCAGTGCTCATCGGCGGGCCAACGTCTAAACATGACGACGTTATCTTTGCACTAGAAATTTGCCCTTAATCTAAGGACGTGCATACCATCGTATCCCGCATCTGCTTCGATTTTCTTCACTGTGTTCGGGCCAAACTGCGTCGTAGTGCTGTCGCCTAAAGCGGACGTGTGAACATTAACGTTAACTAACAGAGCGGTAAGTAACTTACTTGTCTCGAGGTTGGTCCGCTCCTTCGGCTCGTTTTGTCTCCTGATCTGCACGCCGGGTAGATCAACTAAAACAAACGTCGTGTCATGATTTTCATTCCGAAGCCTTACGTGATTCTCCGAACTGTCTTTGTTCGGCCTTCATCAGATCCACGTTGGCGCAGATTTTGACAGCGAGAACCTCTAGCACTTCGATGGGCAGAGTCCTGCCGATTGACTTGTTCGTGAATGCGCTGGTCTAAAATTCTCTGGGATACGATGACTTGACGGTTGCCTAAGCATACCATTTTGACTAGCTCTCTGAGCCTCCAACCGCCATCGACGCAGAGTTGCCAAATGGCAAATGCCGACAGAGCAAGGACGCATAGACTGGCGGCTACAGCAACAGCAAGTGCTGCTTTGACGAAAGGAAGTGCATCGCTGAAATCAACATCATCGTCCTTCTGCTTGAAACATGAACTTCAATTGAACTGAATCAGACAATAGGTGAACTCTATAAGTAATAAGAACGGTACCTGGCGGCCATGCCTAAAGCTGGATATGACCGAAGCGGAAGAAAATACGAAACGAACAGCGCTATGGGGCTTTGGTCCGTTATACCTTGATTTAATTAGCATAGCACTAGCATAGGTGCATTAGATGCGGAAGTTTCTTTGGCAGGATTATAGGTTGAGGAGGAGTTTTGCCGGGCAAGCTATAAGCTTGGTTGAGAGGTTATCTTCTCCTATTGTTTGGCTGGCCTCGACCAATCATGCCCTTTCTTAACTCCGTACCAGTACCGGCTCAGTCATTCGGCTTACAGCTGCATCTTCCGCATCTCGTCGTGTGCGATGTTTCATCCGCTAGCGGGCGGCGGTAAACAAAACCGACCCGCACGGAGACTTTGAGCGTTCTTTGCTCCCTCAGCCCTCGTGCAGTGCCAACACAACAAACGTGCGTGCGCAAACGAACGTGCGGACAAAGTGTGACTTTTCACGTTTCGGGTATGTAGGACAGGTAATGTTGACCTGTTAGCTTGTTACCGCGTGGGTCAAAAGTGCATGAAGAAGTATTAAATAGGGACAAAGTTATACGTAAGCAGATGAAGCATAGACTCCCTGCACAAGTCCCAAAAGTGCTAGCGAAAATGCTCCGCTGGCAGAAAACTTCATACGTGTTTACCCGATACTAGTGCAGGCTTCGGTAAGCTAATGCACCCTGTGGGCTAAGTCATGTTCAGGGGTATTAACTTCCAGAAAGATGTAGGTAGCCCGTTATGACGCGCTTATGGCGGTTTCCTCTTGCGTATCTGACCCCATGTCTGGTCGCTAACGTAGAAAGACCAGTGGACTCTGTGACCGACGACTGACACCACCCGTCGGGGGTGGACAGCGGTGCTTTCTCCGACGACCCCACCACCTGAATGGGCTCTCCCGCTCGTCTGCAAGGGCCTTCGAGCTGACGACCTTTGATCTGGGAGCACGCGGGCCCGTTGTTTACGAAGTGATTCCAATCTACTTCCAGCTGCCTTTCCTTGATATCCATCAAAGTCAAACTTACCTTCACTCGTGCACTCGTCCCGACCGTCGTCCCACCTTCACTGCACTCGAAAGGATATGTTTACGCACGTATCGTCATACGTCACATATGTACAGTTATGCTTGGCTCTTTGCGAACCCGCATAAACAACATTTTATTGGCTCAAATGGTTCCTTCCTAAAAGTGAGCTAATGTCAGTGAGGCGGTCTTTTGACTTAGCACGTAAAGTTAGCTAGTCGAGCGCTAAAAGCGCTTAAGCCCGCTATACCGCTTAAAAGTCAGTGCAATCAATGCTAGTAGGGCTTGGTTTAAATGCTTAACGCGGACATTTAAAAAAAGTCTTGGCTTATCACAGTTTGATTGTAAGGGGGAGGGCTAAGTGTTTTATACAAGAAACACTCCGTGTTGACAACATTAATGACGCTTCCTGCTTTTGCCACTTGTTTATCGTCCTGAACTCTGTGTGAGGCAGGCACGACGATGCAGTGGACGCAATCCCTCCCGCGTTCCTTCCTTGCACATTCCAACCGAATGTCTGCTGGGTATGCGTACTTTGACCCTATGCGGCTTTATCCTTAAGATTCCGATCTAAGAAATTCCCGCAACTGCTCGGCTTTGCACAGAGCTTTGCACAGGTTCGCATAAATTAAAGTAGCAATGCACCCCTTGAGTTGATGACCGTTCTGAAATGAAATGTGCGCACCGATTGAAGCGTGCCCCCTTCTCCCTTTTTTAGAAAATAGAGTTCTCAAGTCGTACGGCATCATCGCAGCCCCTTAACTTCTTTTCAGCGTACCTTGTCACCAAGCACACGTGTGAAATGACCTCGATAAACAGAAGGGGCGGTCCGGTGTCTGGTGTTTACGAGAGCGTCCGGCCCTTCCTTCGGAACAAAAGGCGCATGGCTCATATGTTTTCTACATTCACTTATCGTTGCCCACTCGGGGGCATGCGAACGATTCTGGTGCTGGTTGGGGTGGGCATTGTTTCCATCACCGCTCCACCATATGCTTGTGCGTGCCTCTGTTAGATTTGCATACGTCTCACTCGTGCACGCGCAGCCCTATCATTTGGCTTTTAGGAATTCACCTAAAGTTGTGACCGGTACTTATGTTTAGAAAATGGCAACTACGGTTACGGATCCCAACAAGCTTACGCCCTTCAAGAACACCGATGCGGCGTCGTCGTCACTTCGTCAGATCAGCGAGGACGCCTTCTACGTGATCAATGAGGTGGTCACCAAGCGTCTCGGACACATCCCAATCATGAAGGCAAGTAGTTAGCTTCAGACACACGTCGAGGGCTAATAATGAGCTTTACCCATGAGCATTTTTAGGGCGACTTGCATTTGCTTCCCTTCAAAGTGCAGCGCTTCATCGCGGAGAAGGTGGAGCTGTGCCGTCCTCGCGGTATCCACATCTGCGACGGAAGTGAGCACGAGGCGGAGGACATCATCCACAAGCTCATCGAACGTGGCATGCTCACGCCGCTCGCTGCGTACGAGAACAACTACTTGTGCCGCACCGACCCGAAGGATGTGGCCCGCGTGGAGAGCAAGACCTGGATGGTCACTCCCGATAAGTACAAGGTAAGCGCAGCACCAACATCTTCAGACACCTCCACACTTGCTTTAGACGGTGACCCACACTCCGGAAGGCATTGAGCCCATAATGGGCCACTGGATGTCACCGAAAGAGTTCGGTGAGGAGCTCGACGGACGCTTCCCGGGATGCATGGCGGGACGCATCATGTACGTGATTCCCTTCTCCATGGGACCTATCGGCAGTCCGCTGTCCAAGATCGGCATACAGGTAAGTGCAACCAGATTCTCTCAGTTTTCACCGAAGCATCTTAAGCTGACTGACTCCAACTACGTGGTGCTCTCCATGAGGGTCATGACTCGTGTCTCGCCGGACGTTTGGGATGCTCTTGGCAACAAGGACTTTGTCCGCTGCATTCACTCTGTGGGCCTTCCTCGTCCTGTCAAGCGTAAGCATTCGAAGGGTTTTGTCTCGCGCACATTGCCGTTTATAGGCAAGGTGATCAACCACTGGCCGTGCAACCCCGAGCGCGTAATCATCGCTCACCGTCCCGCCGAGCGTGAGATCTGGTCCTTCGGGTCCGGCTACGGAGGCAACTCCCTGCTTGCGAAGAAGTGCTTCGCACTGCGCATCGCTTCGAACATCGCTCGCGATGAGGGCTGGATGGCGGAGCACATGCTCATCATGGGCGTGACGCGTCCTAACGGCAAGGAACACTTCATCGCAGCGGCTTTTCCGTCGGCTTGCGGCAAGACCAATCTCGCTATGCTTGAGCCAATGCTGCCCGGATGGAAGATTCGTTGCATTGGTGAGTGAGACTCAGGTCCATTTTTCGGATACAAAGCTATTTTAGGGGACGACATCGCTTGGATGAAGTTCGGCAAAGACGGCCGCCTTTACGGCATCAACCCAGAGGCGGGCTTCTTCGGCGTAGCACCCGGCACTTCGAAGAAGACCAACCCGATGGCCATGGCCACCTTCCAGAAGAACTCGATCTTCACCAACGTCGCTGAGACTTCGGATGGCGAGTACTACTGGGAGGGCCTGGAGGACGAGATTCGTGGAAAGGTTGGAACTGTCACGTCTCGACAACATGTACTCTTTCTGTTTAGGACGTTGAAATCACGGACTGGCTCGGTAACCCGTGGAAGCTCGGCGACCCGACCCCGGCCGCCCACCCGAACTCTCGTTTCTGTGCCCCGGTGCATCAGTGCCCCATCATCCACCCGGACTACGACTCGCCTGAAGGAGTGCCGATTGACGCGATCATTTTCGGTGGTCGCCGCCCGAATGGCGTGCCGCTCGTGTTCGAGACGTTCTCCTGGAACCACGGCATTTTCACCGGCGCTTGCCTCAAGTCCGAGACCACTGCTGCTGCTGAGCACCAGGGTAAGAACGAACCTAGCATGGAGCTTCTCTTGCTTATGAAACAGTTGTTCTACGAAGACGTTTGTAGGTAAGCAAGTCATGCACGACCCGATGGCTATGCGTCCCTTCATGGGCTACAACTTCGGTCACTACCTCCAGCACTGGATGGACTTGGACAAAAAGGATCGTAAGGTACGCAGGAATCCCAACATCCATCCTCTAAGCAAATTTGCTTAGATGCCGCGAATCTTCCACGTGAACTGGTTCCGCAAGTCCCAGGAAGGAAAGTTCTTGTGGCCGGGCTATGGCGAGAACATCCGCGTCATCGACTGGATCATTCGACGTCTCGACGGAGAAGAGGGCATCGGACAGGTACTAGCGCTGATTTGGTTAGGCCTATTGACACTTACCTTTGTAGGACTCCGCCATCGGTGTCCTTCCTACTCGTGGCTCTGTCAACACGGATGGACTTGGCGATATCGACTGGGACGAGCTCATGTCCGTGCCGAAGGACTACTGGCAGGAGGACGCCAAGGAGGTCCGCAAGTTCATCGAGGAACAAGTAAGGCTGTCTTTTCCAGGCTACTCTAATTCATGACGTGATTTAAGGTTGGTCCCGACCTTCCCGATGCCATTCGCAAGGAGATGGACGAGCAGGAGAAGCGCATCGCGTCTCTTTAAATTAGATCGCATTTGTTTCTTTTCAAGTTCGTAACTTTCTGTATTCTGCCAAAGTAATGCTCATGACGCCACGGTTGGTTCACTTTGACAAATAAAGTTACCCTAAAGAATTGCTGGAACTTTGACCGAACAGAAAGGATAAGATAACCAGGCGAGTCAGACCAATACAATAATCCACCTGCTCTGCGACATCACCTAGCATTCTTCGCTTTTAAGCTAAGTCGGTTTCCAAGCAGCTCGCTTGTCTGTTAACTACCTGAAAACTGATGATGCGAGTCGGTTGAGGCCAGCTATCTTACTTGAGTACAACTTGAAAACGTTGTCAACATTTATATCAACAAAGTCGAGCACCACAGAGTGAGCAGACGGGAGGAAGATTTTCTTATTGGCCCTGTACAGTGAGCGGTTGGCGAACGACTTCGACGACGGTCGCGTCCGAAAGTTCTCCATCCGACGTGCTAAGATCGTCGCTGACCTCCGAAAGCGAGTCAGAAGCGTCATCCGAGAGTCCGGCTCCCTCTAGTCTCGAGACGATCGTGTACACCGGCTCCACGTGAATCTCGCCCAGGTCCTCGTCCGAAACCTCGGGATCCACCGGGCACATCAGCTCACGGGCAATACGTGCAACTTGCGTGTCGCAAGGAATCACCAGAAGCTGGCCGCTTCGGAAAGCTTTGCGGTGATGCAGAGCCACAGCCTAAAACCAAACTGTAAAGTGTGAGAATCTGAGAGCATCCGGAATCTACCTGTGCTGCTTGAATCCAATTCTCGAACTCGACGACTGCGACACCGTCCGCAAGCCAGCGCACAAAGCGCGGAATGAAGCGGCCGAAGATGCTCAGCACTTGCGATTCGTCGAAGCTTAGCGGGAACCCGGAGACGCAAACCACTCTGTCGTCGTACTCGAGTTCTTCGAGCTTTTTGGTGGGTGACTGCTGGGAGCCTAAAGACATGGATGCAATAGTTGCACTTGAAATTTCAGCAGAAATACTTTTGTGTAGCACCCGAGTGACTTCCTCAGTGAAGTCGTCCTGTTGGACATCGCGGGACGCGTTAGTCTGACCTCGGACGTACATGCGATACGTATTCTCGTCGCTAAAAGTACGTTATATTTAGCATCCCTGCGAGAACGCATACCGATGTCGAGAAGTGAGCTGTGCGAGTCGCAGCGAAATGAACTGATTGAGATGGTCAACGACGGTGCCGATGTCTGCGCCTTCGAACCGAGAAATCGCCTTCTCGGCAAGGATGCCCTGACCAACGATGGCGTTGAGCGCACAGAGCTGTTTCAGCATGCCGAACTCCATCGAGTTCGGTTTCGGCAGAATGTGGATCACGTAGAGAACGTCCGCGTGACTGTTGCGAATTTTTTCGTATGTCTTCTGCAGGGAATTCTTGTCGTCGGGCATACATTGTAGAACGAATGTTGCGTTTCGTTGGAAGCGGTGCGTGAGATTAAGGCGACCTGCGTTCTTCTCGAGTGTCTGAGTTAGCCATTCACCGAACTCCCTGAAGCAAATGCCTGTACTTACAAGGAATAATTGCAGAAAGGTTAGACTCGTAGCTTGTTGAAACCTGCTTGCCAAATCTTTCTATTTCGAGGACTTTAAAGAAAAGCAACTTACCGGAACGTGTCAAGAGCTTGTTCTTCTGGGACGGAGCAAACCATGCCCCATTTTAGCGCCGTCATTGAGAAAGAAGCAACAGTAGGGGTATTGTCTAATACTTGTGTCTTACGATTGAACTTTTCCTGTTTGCCGTCGTTTCGCGCGCACAGTATGCAGGCAACGCGCCAATTTGAACCGACCAGAGAACCCTTACTGGTCGTCTTACAAACAACTCTCATGGTAAAGATAGGGAATGCACAAATGGAATTTGACGCTCCACCTGAATTCACTGCAGTGGATCATAGTGAAAATATATTTGACCTTAAGTGTTCTACTTAACACCTGTAGGCTCAGGTTCGGAGTGCTGCCGTGACGCTAACGTAGGGTTGATGTAAAAGCAAAATCAGCAAGACATGCTCAAATGTGGGATAATCTGCTATTTACCAGCTCTAAAGAATGGAAGGATGACAAGGAACTTTCTTTATGTACAAGCTGGACCCATTAATAAGAGACAAGTAGGTAGGTGTAACCATCAGAAGGACGCACGGCTCATAGATCTCTTTGAAGCGTATAGCACCGACTTATCGTAGAGCTCATCCAAGCTGTCCTCGTCACTCTCTTCGCTGATGTCACTATCCACCTCCTCGAAGAAGGTCGTGGACATTCCGTCGGCCCATGATTCATACATAGCGGGTTCAGGCCCGTGCGCACACCATTCCTTCGTTGATACGCTCAAGTTCTCGTAGAAATGCGAGGTATCGACGGAGCTCTAAAGTCGTCAGTCAGTCAGTGGAGAGGACATGCCTCAGGAGCAACATGGACACATACGTTGGGTGAGAACTGGAACCCGTCGTGGCGTGACTTCTCGATTCTGCTAAGCTCGAGGTCCATGGGGTCGTGTTCTTCGTACTTGACCGTCATTCTGCGAGGCATCGCACGTGAGCCGTTCTTGTGACACACGTATTCCTTCTCCAGTCGGGCGTCCAACTCGCAAATCTGGTAGACCGTCGACGCCGAATCGTCAAACCCTCGGCTGAACCTCTGAAAGCACATTATTGCGATCGAACTAATTGATGAATGGGTCATAGTAACTCAGAACGATGGAAGTGGGGTACCTAACTGCTAAACGATACATACCACGCTCACAATTCCTTTACGCCGTTGTCTGAGGTCGCCGTTACGCATCTCCAGAATTGGTGTGCTGCTAAAACAACAAACATTAAGCAAGTTCCACAAAGCGACGCCGTTCACTTGTTGTCAATGACTAACCACAGAGGCCTCCTGACATCGATAAGCGCTGGTTGTGACGCCCTCGGTACCGAAGCCTTCTTTCCAAAGTTCCGGGTGGTCTTTTGCATCTCGTACTTCAGCTTGCGCTTGACGAAGCGGAAAAATTTCATGATACCCTAGAAAACGGTTTAATTAAGTTAAAGCCGGGACAAACAGCTAGCATGGAATGGGCAATGAGTAGCATTAAAAGTGACCCACCATTATAGTTGCTGCACAAATAGCAAATGATGTCGTACAGTTTTCTGAAGGCTAGCACGAAGCGTTCACGTCAGCTTTATATAGGGGCTCGTGTGTCCGCTGAACCATTTAACTCAGCAACCTGTTAGCAAGGGAATGCAAGCGAAGGTTGAACATTCGTGTTCTTGCGGCAACAAGCGCTGCAAGACTTGCTTGCTGAGCGCGGAACACTGGCCAGAATGTCGACACATTTTTGAAATCGTTTCGTACTCCTCGACCTTCGAGCGCAGTTCAAACGGAGAGGGCGTTTAGACCTTGTGTAGGCAAGGAGCCAATTTGATAGCAATGATTTTATTAGTACAAAATAACTTGTTCGGACATTTCACATGGGCCTTAATGAGACGTGTACATGATCAGCCGCGGGGAAAAGCTCCTGATTAATCGCAAACTGCTTGCAAAAACTCGTCGTCTTCGAGCATCTTGTCGACCATGGGATCTCCTTCCAGACCGAGCAACCAGAATGTTTCTAACACGCCCTTTCCCTGAAATCGATCAGGGGCCTGTATCGATGATACCTATCGCTTTACTTTTACGATGACTTCGCCTCGCGACTGAGTGACGTAACCACCGATTACGCGTGTGAGAAAATGGTTAGTCGTGGCCGATACGTGGATCATGTTCGCTAAAAGAGTCGCTTACTTAAAATACTGGCAACTTACAGTGGAGCTCACCCTTTCCTCCACTTTCCATCCTGGATGCCGTGTTTACGGTGTCCCCGAAAAGGCAGTATCGAGGCATGGCTAGCCCGACGACCCCTAAAATCGCGCGACTCAACTCAATGTACTAGCTCCACAACATGTAATCGTACTCACCTGCAACGCAGGGTCCACTATGCGCACCAATGCGCAGTCGTATGCGTTCGCCGGGTAGATGCGGAATCGTGAACCGGTCCAAGCTCCGTAGGAACGCCATGGACATGTTGGCTATTTGGCGTGCATGCTCGTTGCCGTTCCGATGTGGTAGTCCAGAGACGCACAAATAGCCATCGCCTTAACCGGCAATGAAAACCAGCGTTGTCGTTGGAGCTTACCAATCGTTTCCACTAAAACCGTGATTAGTCGATAGAGCGTAACCTGCTAAGAACGAACCTTTGTAGACGTCGTGTTCGCCGATGATCCCATCGAAAACAGTATACAAGTCGTTCTAAACGCAGGTTTTTTGCGTCTCTAACACTCTGCCGTGTACTACGGTTAGGCTTACCAGTAGATTGACTACTTGAAGCGGTGTGCAACGACTAGCCAGCGTGGTAAATGAAACTACGTCGGAGAAGAAGATCGTAACTGCATCGAAGGCCTCAGGCTCCACAGATTGGCCCGTCTTAAGCTTCTCTGCCACTTGCCTTGAAACCGTCGAAGGGTTAAGCGCATAATTAGCTCTTACTTGGGCAACATGCGGTACAGAAGTATGTCCGATTTCTTCTTTTCTTCCATCAGTTCCTTCGTTCTTTCCTCGACCTCTTCTTCGAGACTTCCAGCGTACTATACCACGTGGTTAAGTATTTGTAATATGACCATCCACTTAATGCGGGAAATGCATGCTTACCTGTTCAAGCATAGTGAAGACATGATCCATAAGGTTAGTACTCCTTAACGACTAGCAGCTACTTTATACGCTGAACAGCGTGAAAGCTTACCGTGCTGTGTTCATGGACTGAAGCAGGGACCGTACTGTTTCTACCTTCGGGCGGTCAGCGGGCGTCTCGTTCCAGCAGTCACGGATGAGATGCATCTGTAAGAAGGTAAAATTGTAACCTTTGGACAATGTAGCTTACAAAAGCCGGGTTCAAATCTTGCGCAACGGGTTCGAGCGTCGGTCGCACAGGATGTCTTCCTCCCTTCTTCAGCTTGTACACGATTTCTGCAAGCGGAAAACGTTTCCATATTCGAGCACGTACGCCACCTTCAGGATTTCCCTTTGTATCGTCTGCGTTTTCCCATGCCGGTCTCATGTTGACTAACTCGGAGCATACAATGGCGAAGGAGAAAATGTCGCCAAGTTCAGTCCCAACGAAGTTGTTCTCACGGATGAGTTCCGGAGCAGTCCATAGAAGCTCTAGAAGGCAGCTTCGGTTGGTGCGTCGACTAGGTGGCTGGAGTTACCCTTCGCCTCACGCTTCTCCAGCGACCGGAAGAATTTCAAGCCGTAGTCACTCAGTTTGACTTGCCATCTGTCATCAATTAGGCAATTCGTGGAACGCAGATTGCCGTGCCAACCAACAGCCGACGCATGCAGAAAGCACAAGCCCTAAGAAGCGCCTCAAATGACGAGCATCATGCGCAGACCGTACCTCGCAAACATCGCGAACCAGTGAGTAGATGAAGAATCCGTCCATGCTGAGCGCGTTGCTTGCATTGTGCACGTCCCAAAACCATTGCCGGATTAGAGCATGTACTGACTTACTGACTTACAGCAAGGGTCCCTCGTGAACAGAATCTCCAGACCGATAGGGCTTGAGCACCGTCCAGTGAGAGCCCAACGAAGCGGTTAATGTTGTCTCCGGAGAGGAGTCGCATCTACAAAACAGGATCTTTGTCTAGTTTTGGCAGTATATTCACTCAAGTGCTCTTAAAAATGACTAAGAAGCAGCGATAATCTATTTGGAAACCTAAAAACCGTCGAATTTTTACCAGAGAGACAATGGGTGGGCAGATTTAAGGACGTTTGGCGGCATCGAACAATCCCACTGAACTGGCATTCCCCGAAAACTAGACAGATCCACGAAACTGTGACGACCACTGTCGTCCAATCTTACCGCTCTTAGCTCCGCCATGTCCTGCTCGTCTAGCCGTGTGGTGGCCTCATGGACTTTTCCAATCACTCGTTCGCCGCCAAGAACAAATATGGTGAAGTTCTTGTTGCTCTTTACACTGTCGAACGTGAACTTAGTCGAGGTGGTGCTTGGACCTGACCGTATGGAACGAGCGCTTTCCAACGCCTTGTTCTAAACGACTAGTGTTTCTTTACCGAAGAGGCGTTTGCTAGAGGTTAAGATCGTACCCGGTCCGCCAGTCGGACGAGACTAACGCTTGGGATCTGCCAGAGACGGTTCTGCCTTTCGCGTTCGTAAGATCGCAGTCGGATTATGTAGATGATTCCGTATATGATGCCAAAGAAGATGAATATCGCAAGTACTATCGCAGCGATGAGGTATCCCTTGTATTCCTCAAGGAAGTCCACTGGGCAACCCTTGCCGTCGAATCCGCATTTTGGTGTCGAAAGGGGCTTCACCCCTCCTCGAGATGCCCAGATTGTTGAAGCTGCGTTAGCGTGCATGGCAGACGCGTTCTGAATGGTCTGCAGAATGGTTACTTCACATTAGCGGGGTTAGTGAGTCTTTTACAAAGTCTCTTGTGTCACACTTGTGCTTCTGCGAAACATGACATACCACGCCCCCGTCGGACACGACAAATGTTACGTATGGATAGAGGTTGCCCTCGGTTCCTTCATAGGCCGACAGCATGTAAATCGCATTGCGTACGCCATCCTCCCCGATCGCAATAGTTCCACTAAGACCTTAAGCATGACCATGATAAAATAAAACCAGAAGCACCTTGAACCTTCAAATTGGATTGCGTCGTTTTTGGCGATTCTGTTCCCGTCACGGTAAACTTCTGGGCTAGTTCCGGACTCGTTGATTACACGCGAAAGTACAAGTGCATAAAGGTACACCGCGTCGTACAGCGATCCGGCGTATGGCGACGCCTTGAAATGCACTGTTCCAAGTGACTTAATTGACGACTAGGATACCTCTTGGCCCCTACTACAGTTGGTGCAGTAGAATGGCCAGCCGCTGACTCTCTCCATAACTTCCTCGGAGAAGTTGGTGAATACGTCTGCGACGTCGCTGGTGGTGTCCACGTGGAGGAATAACATCTTCTCCGCAATCATGTACGCCTTCTGGTCATCAGCATTCGTGTCGTTTGTACCGCTCTTCCAGAAAGGATAGTCCTTAAGACCTTCTGAAAGCGGTCTAGGCACAGCACAAAAAATGGCTAAAACTCACTGTTCTGCATGTCCGTGTCCGCAACGACGTACACGTAGTCATCTCCGTCCATACCAGCTTCTTGCAGCTTTACCGCAAACAGGCGTTGTTGTACGGGATCGTCAAAGCACAAAACGATAACTAAACTCGAATTGGCAATAGAAAACTCGGCGTTCGAAACTGCGCAACAGGTAAACGGCCGCCTCGCTCACCGACCGCTCTAAGCCAGTGCTCTTGCACTGCTACCAAAAAAGACTCACCCCGCGCATTGTTCTTCAGTTGGTTCACCGTATACTGGATGTCTTCTTCGGCCCAGCTATCGACGATTTCCTTGTAGCTGATCACACAGCTGTCTTGGGCGTTGGACGTCGCCTTAAGTGATTATATTGCAGAAGCCAAGAAGAATACGTATATATCGTTAGCGTTTACTTCGAGGTCTTCCTGAAAAGCAAAGCATCCTCCGTTATCGGTCGTTTGGTAGATGAGCGCGTAGGACGTCCAGTCGAAGAAGCCCATCATGGCGCAAACCACATTACTCAGGCTGAACGCGCCCATGTCTGACCCTTAGTTCTAGCTTGAATCATACTCTCCATAGGTCGGAACTGCGCTAAGAACAGTGGGATACATGTCTGCCTTAGTGAAGTCACTGTCGAAGCAATAGCCCCACAGAACGACTGGTAGGTTGTAAAACGTGCCAATATGACCGACCGTTAACGCAGCTGAATGGCAACTGGTACACGTTTAAACTTCCACAGCAATTACCTTCGATGCATGGTGGCGCAAAGATGACATCAACGTCTTCGTCGCGGACTAGCTCGAAAGCGTACCCCATGGCAAGGGACTCAACGCAATTACCGAACTTCCACACGAAGGTGAAGTTGGTGCCCGGTGGGAACAGTTGATCTCTGTACACCCGGTCCAGCGCAATCGGTACAGCACCCGCATTGTTCTCGTATGCCAGCGTACTAACGTAGTTGTCAAGAGGGAACATCAACCCCACTCGAATGTTGAGTGGTGCCTGCAAATAACTGCTTAGAGTCCCCAAACTAATATATTTGTGAGCTACCAGCGACGAAGGTGTTAATGGTGATGACGGAAAGGTAGGCAACGTTACCCCAGTGCTGACTGGCGTCTCAAGGTCCGCTTTCGTCGAAGACAACCATTGAGTCGTGGAACTTTCTGTTAACTGAGCGTGCAAAGAGCGGGCTACGGTAATAACCAGTAGGCATAGATAGACCGACATCTCCAGCTTGTGCTTGTCAACTAAATGATGATGAGGGGCCGATGAGTCCGTTTTGTTCTCGTATTCAGTTAGGTCTTATGTAATATCCTCTTTATTGCGACTTGCTATGGCTTCCGATACTATGATCAAGCCTGAGTTGCCGCTTTTATTGTCTTGTATATGGACGGAATTGGTGGGATCGTCGAGACAGAGAAGGTCGCAGAGACACCCATGGAGCCATATCGCGGGTACATTCTCGGTATACACGTGAAAAAGAGTAACAGTCATTCTTATTTGCCTCAGCATGATGGACACCAAGGTTCACGAAGACAGTACGTTACGCGCTTACGCTATACGTAGCAAAAAAGCTTTAGCTTTTGGGCGAACGGCTAGCAAATGTGTCGACACTTGTTAGAGAATTCCTCAGAGGTTTCTTCGAAACGGAAGGTACTACAAAAAAAGAAATGCCGACTAACGGGATCGAACCGTTGACCTTCTGTTTACAAGACAGACGCTCTGCCACTGAGCTAAGCCGGCGCTGAAAGCGTTTCTCCTTATTTTTCACAGTCAATGTCGGTGGACAGCTCAAAGTTCAGTAAGAAACCTTTAGCAATACAGGCGGCTTCTGACTATCAGGGGCTCGGCAGGGGGAAGGTGAGGGCTTGTGCTCAAGTCCATCCTTCTTAATCTCGCTACTTCTTCAACTGCATCCCATGTCCACCACCATCCTCGTCCATTTCCATCCTCCTCCATCTTCATCCTGCTCCATCTCCATTCTGTTCCATCCATACTCCTCCATCCTTCTCCAACCCCTTCCGGCTCCAGGTCCATCCTGCTCCGTCTCCATCCTCCTCCATCGTTATTATGATCCAACTTCATACCCTTACTCCTACATCTTCCTTCAACTCACTGATACTCCAACTCTATCCGGCTCAATCTCCATTCTGCTCCATCTCCATCCAGCTCCAACTCCAACCGTCCCAAATTCCAACCTGCTTCATCTTCAGCATGCTTCATCGCCATTATGCTCCAACTCCATACCCTTCCTCCTACATCTTTCTTCAACTCAATCCTTCTCTAACTCAACTCTATCCTGCTCCATCTCCATTCTGCTTTATGTCCATCCTGCTCCATGTCCATGCTGCTCCAACTCCATCCGTCCCCAACGCCAACCTGATCCATCTCCATCATGCTCCAGCTCCTTTCTACTCCAACTCAATCCGTATCCAAACTCCACTTCACTCCATCTCCATCTTTCTCCAACTCCATCCTACCCCAGCTCTTACCGGGTCCTCTCCAGCCTTCTCCAGTTCACGCTCCAACTCCATCCCGCTCCAACTTTCTCCAGCTCTATCTTGTCCTGCTCCATATCCATTCGCATTCATCTCCTCCTATGCTCGAACTCCATTCTTCTGCATCTTTGTCCAACTCCATCCTGCTCCAACTCAATGAGCATGAGGCCATGAGCATGTAGATGCTATACCAATATAGCCGCTTGGTGTCCTTAAATAGGCAGCGCAAAGTTATGTGAAAACTCGTAGTTCAGCTTTAGATGGTCGTCTTAAACAAAGTTGCGAAAATACGGGGTTTGACATTCTTAATGTTCCAAGACACAGAACCAGACCGTTTTGTAGTGACATCGGAAGGTTGCTGCACTTCGCAGCAGTTTGCTTACTGGTTCGTCACTGAAACAGATGGTCATTATTGTGCCATCTGCCTTCAAGGGTTGTTATCCATGTTCTTGTTTCGGTTTTATTTCGGTCCATTTACTTTTTATGCAAACAATATCTTAAATGCAAGAGAAAACCTTTAGGCACTAGTTAGCGTGCTTAGGGCTAACCTAATCGAATTGCCTACTGGTCTCAACGCAGTTTCTGATCGATGATCTCCGTATGTCTCCAGTTGGAGAGTGCGTTTCGATGATAAGGATGCAGCTGCGTTGCGTAAGAAACTCGTCCTGGGTTACATGACCAAAGGGCACGACGGGAAAACGAATAGCCCACGCGACCTGTTGCATTCCCTGCAAGGTTCGGGACCCACACGTGTTTGGGTTTTGTCTCCGTGCACAAGCGGTAGTCCTCCGACATGCACCGAGCGGTTTTGATAAGCCGACATGCTGCGAGAACCCATAAATGCATGAGGTCTAAGCTGATTTCGAGGGCAGCAAAACAGCTTACCTTCGAGCGGTCGGTAAATTATGAATGCTTTGCCGACCGCCATATCGGACCGAACGAGCTGGAGAGGCAACAGATGCTTAACTACCTTGGCTTTAAGGTAAGTATGTTCTTGAGTTCCACTTACTTATCTTGTCTCGTAGGACCTGGATCAACTAACCGACACAAATGTCCCCGAAGCCATACGACTGAAGAGGCAGCTGGAACTACCCGTGCCGTTGGACGAGTGGCGAATGCTAACTGAATTACGGGGCATCGAAGCGAAGAACAAGTTCTACCGAACGTACATCGGCATGGGATTCAACGACTGCATTGTGCCAGGTACCGCATGTTTGGCGCACGAAGATGGACGAATTTTGCAGGCGTCATCAAAGTGAACATTCTTCAAAATCCCGGATGGTGAGTTGTCCGAAAGAATTCTTACGTAGCATGTTTCTAGGACCACGCCATACACCCCCTACCAACCAGAAATCGCACAAGGCCGCCTCGAGAGCTTGCTGAACTTTCAAACGATGATTGCGGATTTGACTGGCTTGGAGACCGCTAACGCCTCGTTGCTGGATGAAAGTACCGCTTGCGCGGAGGCGATGACTCTAACCGTGCGCGCCACAAAGCGACAGAAATTTCTCTACGATCCACTGCTACATCCGCAGAACATAGCGCTTCTTCAAACACGCGCAAAGTAAGCAATCAAGCAACGATTGGGCGTCCGCACATTATCACATCGAAAGGCAGTGTATAACATTTTAGGCCGCTCGGCATTTCGCTGGCACCGCTGGACATACATAATCCGAATGCGACGAAAGACGTTGCCGGCGTGATAGTGCAATATCCCAACACGGAAGGCCTCGTATGCGATCTCTCTAAAATGATTGAGAAAGTCCATGAGCAAGGGGTAAGAAGTACTGGTGGGAGTAATCACTGTTCACAGTGTTCCAGGCCTTGGTTGTGATGTCATGCGACTTGCTGTCGCTTACGCTGCTTCAGTCACCCGGTGACCTCAAAGCAGACATTGCGGTCGGCAGCGCACAACGATTTGGACTGAATCTCGGATATGGAGGGCCTCATCCTGCGTACATGTCGGTCGCGAAGAGGGACGAGAAGAACTCGCTCGCTAGGCTTATGCCGGGACGAATCGTAGGTGTTAGCAAGTAAGGGGCCCTTTCCACAATGGCAAGGGGCATGATGTCTTAGAGATTCTAACGGTAATCCTGCGTGCCGCCTCTCTCTTCAAACGCGAGAACAGCACATTCGACGAGACAAGGCGACATCGAACATTTGCACAGCACAAGCTCTTCCGGCAAACATGGCAGCAATGTACGCCGTGTACCACGGCCCACATCGGCTCACGGCCATTGCGCGCAACATCCACAAGTCTGCTGCGTATATCGCAAGCCGTAAGCATATACTACCCTACAGAATGGACCTTACCGATTACAGAACTCAAGCAGAATGGAATAGAACCCGTGCACAAGACATTCTTTGATACCATCAAGGCAAGACCACGAAACATGACCGATTTCCGAGTCACCTGCGAGGAGAAGAGGATAAACGTGCGGTACTTCAACGACGGTCATGTTGGCATTTCTCTTGACGAAACCACGCTCGCCGATGACGTCCGAGATATTCTGCATCTTTTCGGAGTGAAGGCACCCACGTCAGTGGTAAGCTCCAAGCGAGCTTCAGTTACCGTTGATAGCCAACTGTTGCAGGAAGAGATAGAGTCCGCCATTAGAGAACAGCATGCACCACTGATTGGCAATTCGGAGCACTCGAGACGATCGGCCTTCCTCTCGCACCCGATCTTCAACAGCTACCATAGCGAGCAGCAGCTGGTGCGCTACATTAAGCGCTTGGAAAACAAAGATCTCTCGCTGGTGCATTCGATGATACCGCTGGGGTCTTGCACGATGAAGTTGAACGCGAGTGCCGAGTTGGCGCCGATGACGTTCCCGAAATTCGCGAACATTCATCCGTTTGCGCCGCTCGACCAAGCGAGAGGATACGCGCAGATCTTCAATGATCTCGAGAAGTGGCTGTGTGAGCTCACCGGCTACGACAGCTTCTCCTTGCAGCCGAACAGGTATACTTGAAGGCTCTGTACATCGTAAACGTTTGATGCTCATAGCGGTGCCAATGGTGAGTACGCTGGCCTGCTGGCGATCAAGGGGTACTTGGAGTCCACTGGGCAAGACCAGCGAAAGGTTAGCACTTGCGACTCCTAGCTAGGAGTAATCTGTTTCTAGATCTGCTTGATCCCGACCTCGGCGCATGGGACGAACCCTGCCAGCGCGCAGATGGTGAACTTCAAGGTGCTACCGGTCGAGTCCGACAAGCATGGAAATGTCAACTACAAGGACCTTTCCGCTAAGGTGGGTTAAAGCGAGATTCTTCCCATCATTAGCAAGCACCTCTAGGCTGAGAAGTACAAGGATCAACTTGCCTGCATCATGATTACCTACCCGTCCACGCATGGTGTGTTCGAATCGTCGATCGTGGACGTGTGCAATAAAGTCCACGAGAACGGCGGTCAAGTGTACCTGGACGGAGCCAATTTCAACGCTCAGGTAACAGCTTCGTTTCTGTACAACACGACTAAAGTGCGAATTCAGGTTGGCCTCTGTCGTCCTGGGGACTACGGCAGCGACGTGTCACATCTTAATCTCCATAAGACCTTCTGCATTCCTCACGGAGGTGGCGGACCAGGCATGGGGCCGATTGGAGTGTATGTCACTAAACGTTGGTGGAAACCACTCTAAGCTCTCGGTATTGTAGAAAGTCTCATTTGGCACCATTCCTACCGGGGCATCCCATCGTGCCACTAAACTCATATGCCGAAGGCGCAGTGAGTGCTGCACCATGGGGCTCCAGCAGGTACTCAACTTGTTTTCGACAGCAGTTTATCATGTTCTTCTTAGCATTCTAACGATTACGTGGGCGTACATCCGTCTAATGGGCGCTTCTGGACTACGAACCGCATCGCAGATGTCCATTCTGAACGCCAACTACATGGCCAAGCGCCTGGAGGCGGGCGGTTACCGAATCGTTTACAAGGACGAACAGGGCCTTAATGCGCACGAGTTCATCGTGGATTGCAAGCCGTTCAAGAAGTCGGCTGGAGTCGACGTAGTAGACATTGCGAAGCGGCTAATGGACTACGGGTCGGTGTATTTGGACAGGAAACCTTAACAGGAAAGTCTTCAGGTTTCACGCACCGACGATGGCCTGGCCAGTGCATGACTGCCTCATGATCGAGCCGACGGAAAGTGAGGACAAAGCGGAAATGGATCGCTACGTTGACTCCCTCATCGCGATTCGAGAAGAGATTAGACAGATCGAAGAGGGGACCATGGATCGAGAATGCAATCCCCTGAAGGTCAGTCAGACTCAGTACAATGTACGACTATCGTTAGCTATTTCAGATGGCCCCGCATACGCAAGCAGTGCTCATGTCCTCGAACTGGGATCGGCCGTACTCTCGGGAACTTGCCGGCTTTCCGAAGCCATGGTGCTACCACAAACTATGGTATGCATGGCACTTGCAATTCTTTGCAGGGCGTGTTTTAGGCCTTCCGTGGGTCGCATCGATGACCAATACGGCGATCGCAATTTGTTCTGCACATGCCCACCTGTGGACTCCTATGCTTAAGATTTCGCTATGTTTACGGGGTCAAGGCTATAGTAAATCACGGTAGTAATCAGTGTTCGAACGGGAGACTCCGACCAGTAAGAAGTTTATTCGTAAACCTGTACAGCCAGGTAAATCCTGCATAAAACCTGCCTACTTGCGGCGGTTTCCTCCTCCTCCGCCGACAATCATGGCCAGACGTATCTGGAAAAAAAGTATATTGAACACAGTCGAAAGAGTTTCTTTCAAAAAAGTCACTTACGAATATGTTTATGATGTCAAGATACAACGACACCTGCGAATTGATCGGGTCGAAGCCGTGGCTGCGAACCTGCACCGGTTGGCCGTACTCGTTGTAGAAGGTTTGAGTGTGACCATGGGGCGTCGTCTCAGCGCGCTTGATGACCTTCTGCGTGTCGTCTGAAAGAATCTTGTCAGGAAATGAAATGGGATCTAAACCGCTTACAGAGAAGGAACGCCGAGAAGAGGATCAATCCACCGTAGACCACGAACGAGGCAAGACCTGAAATGTGCAGACAGGTCAGTAGCATGTTGTTTCCTGTTCTCAAGCGAAAGCATTCCGAAAGCACTTACCAGCTCCGAGAGCGGTGTGCGGCGGGAAGAAGAACGAGCCGATGTTGGCGACGAACACCACGCCGAGACCCATTGCCAGCGGGCCGCCCATCATGAGGAATCGCTCCGACGGTGCACAAATCGCAGTGGCGGAAAGTCCAGCGCATAGTCCAGCAGTGTACCAGGCGGCACGCATGATGGCGGGTCCGCCGAGCACGCACATCGGGGCAAGGAATGCTCCAAGCACGGCACAGTGGGCGGCCCACGCCATGTGTTTCGGCACGGTGTTCTCGTAGGCGATCGACTGAAAATCGTGAGCCATGAACATTGGTATGGCTAATACTAGCGTACCTGAACCAGCATGCCCGTACCGACGATCGCAGCCAGCGAGCCGATGTAGAACAGCAGGCCACCGTTGCTCATGAATGCCAGCAGCGCGGGAATCCTTGCAGCGGCCACACCTGCGCCTGCGGTAAGCGCCAGGCCCCCGGCCAGATACGAGTAGGTTGACTGAAGGCGCTGGCGAACGTGTTCACCCCAAAGGCCGCTCCTCTCCATAGCGCTCAGCCCGCCCTTCGAGAGACCCAGTCCGTAGTAGCACAGCATGCCGATCCCAAATACGGAGGCGCCTGCGATTGCATAGGTGCCGTATACGAACGGCTTTCCAGTCGTAGGTCCGAGAAGTCGTTCACGCAGTGTTGGGCCGGCTTTCGCCTTCAAACCAAGACCCTAAACGAGTCTTGTAGCAAGATCCTAAGAAAACAACGGAGAATGAAGCGAAGACTTACTGTCTGCTGGGAGAATCGTGAGCCAAATGAGTGCCGAGCTGGCTGCAGAGGTGTGAGCTTTAGTCCACGGTAGACGATTGCAGAGGAGAGAGAAGGCTTAGTCAAGCCGACAGCGAGTCGCGACAACATTTTCAGTGGTTTGTTTCTAAATGGTTACAAGGTAATAATGGCATCGACTAGGGTCAAATAAGTACACCTTGAAGGTAACGCGAAAGCAGCACATTAAAAACAAAGTCAAGCTCAAGCGCGGAAGCAGAGAGGCCCTCAATAGTCTCGTCGCGGTTACAGCAATGACTGGACGGAACGAGTAAGATGCAAGGCTGCATCCCTCTCAACTTTCCTCGCATTAGACTAAGCTAGACGCTTCTCGATGAAAATGTTCGGTAACGGTCAAGACCGTGAACCTTTGTCTTGTTTCGTAACCACCAACTGATGCAACAAACAAACACATGGGAGAATTTGCTAGAAAGGATGTCTCTTCAGCGTAATAGGAAAAGTCATAGAGACAAAGCGGCAAGCGTTCCTCAAAGCTTTTTGTCTTGTTTCTGTTTGTTGAACAGTCTTGCGTAGAAGTGTAAATCATTCGAAATTAGATGCGCTGGATTCAGGTATGAGCGAAAAGAAGGAGAACGACGAGAGCGACGTAGATTGCACCGCTAATCGCGTGGCAAGCGTAACGCTAGAATCAGATAGTCTCTCGGAAGCGCCCAAGTCGTTCCAAAGTAAACGGCGCAGGAAGATACCGCGTAGAGCGAAAGCTGCTCCCAAGATGGATGTAGATGCCAAGGTGGACTTAACTCCAACAGAAGGCAAGCACATTCTGACTTTACGGACGCATCAGTCAGAGAGTCGGCTAGACACTCTTATCCGGTACATGTTTAGACAAATCCATGGAGTGGGACAATTCGATAACGGATCTCTCGTCGGACTCTTGTCTCTCCGATCACCCTGACGCCGACGAGTAAGTTCTCAGGAACAGTCTACATGCGTACATTCTCTTCACAGCGAGCAGTCTGACTGGCCGGAGACTGAACCGTCGGAGCGTGCCCGGTCCACTGCAGTAACCAACAGCCACTTGCTGGCATCCGAAAGAAGAAACCTTCTACCGCCACCGACAACCATCGAGAAGCGAGTGGAGCGCTTCCTGTGCAATCCCGAGGAAATGGAGCTGAAGCTGAGCAACATGTACCAGACAGCAACGGTACTTCACCTTCTCACATAGCAATTAAATGTTTGCACGCTATCGAACGTAGCAGATTTTGGTACATGACGTCCTACGTAACTTTAGGTGAAGAAATTGATCCATCACTGGCACGGCGTGCAGATCCTAAAGCGGGGACGAGGCACTATCATTTTACGAAAGAAGTCTTCGACCACATCAGCGTGATTCGACTTTCTTGCTCGAACCGCAAAGCACCTTTGTTCATTTTTCACACTGTAAAGCTTGTACTCTGATCTCTAACTCAGATTTATGTGGATTGACTCCACCCAATAAACGGACTACGACCTTGCGCGGGATAAGCGTTTACTAAAGCGTATTGTCAGGTCACTTGATATCCTTGTAAAGACGAAGACATCGTGGACTTAAAACGACCAAGTTTTTTTTAGTTTATGAGCAAGAACAAAGAGTCCTCGGGTCTCGTCCATCGCCTTACAGTCAAAGTGTATGTTAACTCTTCATCTGCAGATTACAGATGCTCACGGCATTGATGAGGAGACGTCTTATGGATGCATCGACACTATCGATTTCAGGGAATTTGGAAACGGCGATTCGGACCTGGACGCTGACCACTTCCGTGTCCTCATCGACACCGCTGTGGGGCAGTTGCTAGGCGTTGCAGCGCCGCCGTACTCATTCGGTGGTTACGACGAGCGAACGCAGAAGGGCAGCATCCTCGTGGCGCAGAAGGATCTGAACTTGTTCTGGGGTGCCCTGAGTTTGTACGGTCGCCATTTGGACGAAAGGATTGCGCTACATATGAATAGCGTAAGTCTTTTCCCGTCCGAATACTGCAGTCGTCAAGAGAGGACATATTTGACCACCACGGATCGCGTCGTTTGAGGCCACAAACTACAAATTTTATTATGAACGTTTTTCTCCTCGCTTGTAGCTGCCTAACGAGTATCATCTTTGATAAAGATGTCGTTGTCCAACGAAAGGTTCTTAACGGTTTTTGTTTAGATTTCGGTATTGGTGGAGTAATGGATGGATAAGATGGAGTGGCTATCCATTGTTGGCCTCGTTGCCTTGATCGTTACTGGTCTAGTTGCCTTGTTATGCGCTGTTGTGTACTTCAGCCTACCTCGTCGTTTACCATTCACTTTCGCTGGGAAACATGCGTTCGTCACGGGTAAGCGTTCTTCAATCTTGCAAAGCTGACACTGAGATTTAGGTGGTTCGAAAGGTATCGGAAAAGCGGTCGCGGCCGAGCTAGTCAGACGCGGTTGCGCTACAATTTCAATCGCAGCAAGGGACGAGAAGGCGTTAATAGCAGCAACCGAGGAACTGTCAGGCATGTCACAAAGTGTCAGCGTCAGGTGGTACAAGCTCGACGTTACTCAGGACTATGAAAAGGTGGCAACTTCATTTAGTACGTGTACATTTGCATTGCCTTAGATTGCGGAGGTTGTGCGAGAAGCGGAATCGAAGTCAGGACCCATTGATCTGCTAATGAACAACGCTGGCTTTGTGGTACAGGGCGGATTCGACGAAATCGACACCTCCAGCTTCGAATCGCAGATGAAAATCAACTACCTGAGTGCGGTAGGCCATTCAACCTTCGTCGGTTGCATGTACCTATACGCCTTTTAGGTTTACGCCACGCGAGCCGTCATCAGCTCGATGAAAGCGCGTCGCAGCGGTCACATTGCATTGGTCAGCTCAGCAGCCGGTCAGTGCGCCATTTGGGGCTACACGGCCTACTCGCCTTCCAAGTTTGCCCTGCGCGGCTTTGCCGAGGCCTTGCAAATGGAGCTGCTTCCCCACGGTATCGGCGTGTCCGTGTTGTTCCCGCCGAACACAACCACCGAGGGCTACGAGGAGGAGCTGCGCACAATGCCGGAAGAGGTTAGCAGGCAATGGCTTACGATCGACCATGCTACAAATACCTACATTTTAGACTCGTCAGATAGGCGGTGCAGCGGGAACCTTTTCGCCGGAAGAGGTCGCGCGTGAGACGGTGAACACCATTGCCTGTGGCGGGTCCATGACCTCGATCGGCTTCGAAGGCTGGATGCTGGGTACGCTGACCGCTGGTGCCAAGCCGGAACCGGACTTTCTGCAAGCTGTTGCACAGGTGCGCGGTCACTTGACCACGAAGAATCCTTCGAAAAATACCTTCTGTTTAGATTACGCTTGGCGGCCTACTGCGAGGCGTGATGCTCGTCTACCTTGGCATGTTCAACCGCATTGTGCACAAGTGCCACCGTGCGAAGAAGGAGAAATAGCTGTCCGTTCCCTTTGTTGCTGGTATTGTTGCTGTTTCCGTAAGTAAACACCTTAAAGTGTAAAGAATAGCGTGCAAGCCACGGAGACCCGTGAGCATCGCAGTACTGTCCAATGCTACGCATGGCATTGAGCTCCGGCCGAATCTAGTATTAACCGCGCATTGGCATCCTTTACGCAACAGAGCGAAGCTCGGCTTGGTACAGATAGACTGAAAAGAAACTGTACAAACCAAAGGTTCCGCCGACTGGCAGCAGAGGCCTAGCAGGCCAGAGGCACTGTATTGACGGCAAGAGGGAAAACTGTTAGCATGTGAGCGTGTTAGTCGGTATGCAAAATGTGCACGTAGAAAATCTATATAAGAACGCATTTTGCAGGTGCATCATTTCTACCGTCGACAATCGCCAGCCTCCGGACCGTCCATCGGAGCACCAGACGAACAACGGAACCGAACTCGCGCCGCCAACATGAGCAAACGCCGGGACAACCGCGAACCGCCAATCGAGGACCAGGTAAGTCGTCGGCAGCTCTCATGCATCCAGCCACGTCCGTTAACCAGGAAACGCCGTCATTTTAGGACTACTACCACGGACTGCTGCCGCGTGAGGACCTCCCGGTCCTGCTCACCGAGAACGGCGACTTCCTCGTGCGCAGCAGCGAGCCGGACCCGGAGCAGCCGCGGCAGATCATCCTCTCCATGATGTACGAGAAGGGCGCGGCCACCGAGATGAAGCACTTCGTCGTCCAGAAGACCGGCCGCAAGTACAAGATCGACGCGCTGGTGTTCAAGTCCGTCCACGAGCTCGTCGAGCACCACCTCAAGTAAGTCTCCAGAGCTCCAGAGGAGCACCGAGCTCCTCTGTGCGCTACAGTCTTAAGCAGTTTGCTCTAACATCGTAACGCCCTCGTGGTTTAGGCACAAGACCCCGCTCAGCGACTTGTCGCCGAAGTCCATTATACGTCGCGCCATCGCCCGCCAGGGCTGGGAGCTCAACCACGCGGACATCGAAACGACGAAGAAGCTCGGCGAAGGCGCGTTCGGAGAAGTGCACGCCGGGAAGCTCCGCCTCAAGACCAAGCGCCAAGTGGACGTAGCGATCAAAATTGTAAGTAGCTGAAGTCTTAAGATATTCTAGCATGACTGTGTTTAGGCGAAGAACGACAAGATGACGAAGGACACGATCAAGGAGTTCATGAAGGAAGCGCGCCTCATGCGGAACTACGTAAGTCATTGCCTCCGTGTGCGCTAGGCTAAGCCTATTTGTAGGAGCACCCGAACGTCGTGCGTCTATACGGCGTCGCAATCGAGCGAGAACCGATGATGATCGTCATGGAGCTGGTGAACGGCGGCGCACTCGACGAATACGTGCGGAAGAACGTCGTGAACGGTGGACGAGAAGCTGAACTGCATGACCGCAGGAGCCGCTTGGGGTCTCGAGTAAGTTCACTTTGATCAATATTTCCTTTATAACATGTCGTTTTCAGATACCTACACACCAAGCAGTGCATTCATCGAGATGTCGCGGCCCGCAACTGCCTCTACGCGAACAAAACCGTAAGTTCACCAGTCGTGTGTGGCAAGCTGCTTTGGCGTGCCGACTTCATGTGCCCACATTTAGGTGAAGATCAGCGACTTCGGCTTGTCCCGCGAGGGCGACCGCTACCAGATGACGTGCACGTCGCGGCTGCCGATCAAGTGGCTCTCGCCGGAAACGCTCAACACCGGACTCTACACGCAGAAGAGCGACGTCTTCTCCTTCGGCATACTCGTGTGGGAGGTCTTCTCGAACGGAAGCGAGCCGTACAAGGGCATGGGCAACGCCGAGATGCTGGTAAGTGCTCGACTCTCACTCCTCCATGTACAATTGTGTGGCATTTAGAAGTTCGTGCTCGACGGCCTGCGCATGGAGATGCCCGTGGACACGCCCGCCGACGTCTGGGAACTAATCGTGAAGCGCTGCTGGGACGGCAACCCGGACACTCGATGGAGCATGGAGCAGGTAAGCACTTTTTGATCCTTAACTTACTGCCTCCGAGGACTTACTCCGGCCTTTACACTTTACACTAGGACTTACACTCATTTAGGTCGCACGCCAGCTGGAGAAGATCACGGGCCTCGCGCCACCGGACAAGCTGAAGGCGGCCGACGACCTGACCCGGGAGACGCGCGACGCGACGCAAGAGGAAGCGAGCAAGACGCAGGACGACAGGAAGAGCCGCAAGAGCAAGCGCTCGAAGCGGAAGAAGCAGCGCAAGGATGCCCGGACGCCGAAGTCACCAGGCCGCAACAAGTAAACCTCGTCCGCTCATATCTGATTGTCTGTACGTGTGCTACACTAATAAACCTTTTTGTATCCCTTGTGTCCTCACAAGCATAATAGTGGCAAGACCGCCTAGACATAGTGGCAGGTTAATTAGGTAAGCTTAGGGTTCTGCGCCATTTCTCGTAGCCACGCGAACGAAGTACATGGTATGGTCTTGGTACACGGAAGTCTTGGAAACTTGGAATAACGGTTGTCTTGGCTAAAGCATAGCATAGTCGTTCTGTGAAGCATGTCCCAGTTTCCAAGTTGTGATGAATTCTTAATAAGGTGTCCTATCTTCCTATGCTCTTGTTTACATTGAGATGCCGTCGGAGGCGCTCTAATTGCAGCCAATTCCTCGCGGGACCGCTAATTGCACTGCGACGAGACTCGTCCGTTGGAACTAATGCGAATGGTCTTGACGGCTGAGACCGGCCTCGAGTCTTAAGTGCACTAGCCATGCTTGCATTTCCTGGACCCATCCACCCTCTCAAATGGTAGCTGGCGTTTAAAGATCCTAGCTGACCATGGTACGAAGGCCCTACCTGGTGCCAGCAGCACGGGCCTTAGTCATTACTGGTACTATTGTTCGACCTTTCCGACAAAGCTTCAAACGGCAGGATGTGGTTAACTTTGATTTCAAGTCATGACACATGTCGCCAGTTGGACGTTGACGCGTGTAAACGATGCGTACCCATAAAGCAAAAAGCATCGCTGACTTCTCACCTCACCTAAGAGGTGGGCTAATGGAAGTGGGAGGTAATAAATGACCACTGAGTGGCAGAAGGTGAGAAAGTGGCAGCGGGTCAGCTGATCTTGTCTTGCCGCTTGTGGTCTACCCAGCTGTCCGGTGGCTCGTCAGGCAAGCAGTTCTCCGCTTAGCCGACATGCTAAACATTGTGATTCCCTTTCGTACACACTGATCAAGCAGTTGGTTTACCTGCATGACTCATCGGCTTCCGCACTCATCACTCTCTTGTGAAAACTTACATTTCAAGAATCTTTTTCCTGGTCCCTACGCAGTTGCGAGGCCGCACTGTTGCTGACCTGCTCATGGGATTAGGGCAGTCTTTAAGTGACATCCATACCAGGTGCTTGAATCACGAAATGAGCGGGCCAGAGGGCCACTTAGGAGCATTTTGAGATCGACCCGAGTTTTCGTCGAGGCCGACCTTGAGCTGCGTTTGGCAACCGCGCGTCCTTATGTGTCGACGGCGACTGCGCTCCTCGCGTGTCGTCAGCCTTGTGTCAACAGTGCGCGTTGATCGGCACTGCCACTGTTGTTCGGAGAATGCGTTCCTCCGTAAGTTTTAAGTTTACATTTGTGATTCTGCAGAACCCAACCCTTTCCTTCTGTTCTGTCGGCGCTAATTTGATGTTTTGCAAACTGTGGCAGCGCTGATCCTTTCGAGCTACCGCATTAATTCGCGTCAATTTTCACACGCCGGACACCTTTTTCTCGCCTCTAGCCGCTAGATGGAGGCGCGGCCAGCGTACCCAGAGTGTAAGCCGACTCACTCGGCACCCTCCCGCCGGGCTGATTAGTTGTCCCAAAAGAGATTTATGGTCTTTGGCAAAACCGCTGTAAACCTCGAGGCTTCCGCCTCAGACGGCGCCTTCGACGATTTGTCTTTTCCCGACAGGTATCCCACACGACAAAGTTGTTTTTCATCCACGTGCACGCATCGTACTATCGGTATACTTTGGGTGGTACGGGTGAAACGTGTAACCCCCATAGGATAACCTCACATGTGCATTTGCAAAATACCTTATGTTTCGAAACTTGGCGTGTGGGCTTTCTGTGCAGGGCACACGTCCTATATGCCATGTTATGGGCCGCTGTGTCGTAGCTGTTTCTTTGCTCGTGCCATATCGGCGCGTCTCCAGTGCTCGGAGACGCTGTCGTCGCAGCTGCAGTGTGGTAAGTCGCGGTGCAAATTGCGTGCGACATTGCCTCTCAATACGTCAAGCTAGTAATTTGCTGCAATTTTCAATATCGCTTAATTGACTGGTCCCGAGCCCCCACTCGGTTCTTGTTGCAGGCGTTGCATACACCGGCTTTTAAAGTATTAGCAGAAAAATTGTAGTAATTTACTCGCTGCATCGCGTCATGTCTACACATGGCCCATGTCGCGCGCTCTAATGAGCCGCGTTCCGCGTGCTTGTTTGCATTATGACGATACTTCTTAAGGGATTACGGCCGCACTCTGACGAAAGGCCCAACACTCATTAGCACCCTGAGCTAATCAAGTTGCAGGGCATGCACAGCTCCGTCAATGTGTCCCTCTCATCAGACAATTGTTCTTGGAGACCTTTGCCACTCCCGCTGTTCTCTTTTGGATCATTTGTTTGCCCTAGATTCCAACCCCTTCCGTCCGTATCGTTGACGTTCTTATTGTTCGACGCGTTCCAGCGCGACCGCAAGTTCGCATTACAAAAGAGGCGCGCATCCCTCAATAGCATATCCGCGCGACGTCTACCGGTCGCGTTTACGTCCAATGCAATTAGAATTCTCGGGTCAAACGTCTTTGTCGTCGCAGAGAGTTCGTGTGAACGGCTTCGTTTTATAAACGCAGGACGTGGCCAACCCATATTTCGAGCGTCCAGCAAAAAGCCGACCAAGTCCCTTTTACACTATAGGTTCGCTGACCGATGACATCTGTCGTAGGCCGACGAAGTAAATTCTTAGGAATATCCGACATTTTCGGAAGGCATGACTATTTCTCCTTCATACTGGTCATTCAAGTACCCTTCTCGATCGCGGGCACAACTTTCGGGCTCTCTTTGTACCCATAGTGACGATGCCCAAATGATGCCAGGTGTGGCCGGCACCGCATTTCCATTTTTGCCCATACCTGCACTTTAAAATTTATTAACACCACGGTTGGTGCTGTTGCATCCGCACCACTTCCGCATGCGCCGCATTACGTTTTCCGCAAATGATGGCAACTTACGCAAGCCGCGGTAACGTGAGGGTCACGGCGACAAGCGTCGTTCTTCCCACCACCGCCACCACGAGCGCCGCTCGGCATGCCACAGCGGAGGGTTTTTCCGCCCAGTTGTTTCTTGGTCTCGACGACGGGTTATGAATGGGATGGAGGCCGGGGCGGACATCGGATTAAAACTGAGCGAGCCGGGAAATGTATGACTGCTGGTGCTGCTAGTGGGGCGAAAAAGACGCAGCCAAGGAATTTCCGGCTCCCCTCCTCCTTCTGGGCCGTTATTCCCTTTGTCCATTTCGAGAAGAGCCCTCGAGAGCGTGGCGGACTGGAAGACCGCCGGTCGCGCCTTCTAATGCGCATGGTAATGCTGCACGGATTCCTGGACTGGATTCGTCCGTGCGAACGCGGCTTGAAGTCCGGCCTTCCGTACTTAGCGCTAGTGTGTGATAACTTACCGACCTCTTCCCTTGGTATGAAAAGCATTTTTATCTGCAAGGAGTGCCCATCGATGCCATCTTGATATTGCTTCTTGTGCGCTCCGAGAATCCGTTCCCTATCGGCCCGTATGGACCCTCATCTCATCCGATTGCGTCTCTGCGTCAGTGATGAATTATTCGGCATTTGTCTTTTGCGACAATGCCGACTGACGGCATGTCTCGCGCGATCCATCCAGCTTTGCATTAACGTCGCCGCGTGTCTTGTCCCCATTCAACTTGCGTACTCTGCGTTGCGCTTTATCCTTGCCCACAATACGGCATTGTAGGAAGTCGGATTTAATTCGCGCTAAGTTCGAATTTTTCATAGCCATGCGTTAGAGCTTAGTCTGGACGAAGTTGCCCTTTCCTGAGCGAAATGCATAAATTATCCCATTGCTCGGTTTTAAATCGCAGTCCTCAGGTTTGGCCTCCATTCATCGGCTTGCCCCCAAAAAATTCAGCAATATGGTAATTCCCTGCCGACTTGTCATTATGGGCCACGGTCCGGTACCGCTAAGCGGACGCATCACTGCGCCGGTCGATCTCTTTCGCTAAGGCGGATTGACGTTTCTGCGCTTCTGTCCATTAGTTAGCCGGACGCGCCCTTTTAAGGTGCCGCGCGAGGAGTGCTTGGCAGTGCATAGGGGTTTTTCAGGGGGATTATGTCGTCCAGCGCCACCACGAGAGTGAAATGTGGCGTGGGCTTCCGCGCTTAAGTTGGTCACTTTCAAAGTCGCTCTTTTGCGAGAGAGGTCATTTCAGCGAAGCTTTTATAAACTGAAGCCCTTCAGGGCTTAGAAATTTTCTTCACAAAACCCTTGCAGGCGACAGGTGTCCACAAAGTGCACTCACTGGCTACGGGCCTGAGTGCATTCAGCTTAACTCGCAAGTGTGCATTTGTTATTATTGAATTGGTGTCCAAAAACGGGACTCTTGAAGGGGCGTCGGTTGCGCTGGGCGCCGGGTCGCACAAGGCGACGTCCGGTGGTCCCATTTCGCATGTCCACTCCTTTTCCGCTTGGCCATTCGCTGGGTATAAATGGGCGAAAAGGCACAGTGAGTGACCTAAAATCTGGCGAAGGCCGACGCCCGTATGGCGAGATTGCGTGTCGCCTCGGATATGACGAGGGTTCATATTACCACGACGTGTCAGAAACGCGATGGAGAGAAAACGCCTCGCTTACTCATCCCTGCATATCCGCATTACCTAGGACCCACAAGGTAGTGTCCGGTTGTTGTGCCGCCCTCAGAGTACAGTTGTGACACTTTTAGTCAGCTTCGTTATTTTTACATCCAACGTTCCGAAATAACGTACTGCTACGCAACTATTTTGGTAGTGTGGGGGAGAAATGTCGACGCGGAATTCGGACAAAGGCGGCGTAATTTTTTTTTCCTCCGCAGCTAAATATTACACGGCCTGCTAGGACACGCCGGATGACACATTCTTCGGACGTTGTAGCGATATAAAACATTGTCGAAAGCCGGAATTAAGCATTCTTACTTCCTGTCATTAAGCTCTTCTTGCTACTAGTGGTCCGTTCTAACGCAATGGCTCGTCAGAAGCCATGTTTAGCTGCATCTTGCGGGTACTTGAGGCCACCGGAAGTCTCGATGTAATCTGCGGTCCGCGCTGGAACCGGATCCGCGCCGATCCGTTTGCACTTCCATCGATGCACTCGCGCTTTCCGTCTCGAAAGGGCTGAAGGAGTGTCAAGTGTGAGTGTGTTGCGAACGTCCTTTACAAGTGTCCACTTTACCTGTTTTGAGACAAAGCGCCGGCCGGACCTCCTCGACGCCCTTCGTTCAGGCGCATCGCTGGAACGCGCGGCAGGCGGACGCGCATAGTAGCGAAGGCATTCAGGCTGCTTCTCCTGTTTATGGCGGAAAACGGTGCTTGGGAGACGCTACCCTTTGACCTGCCCCCTTAGGAAAACAAAGGGTTTCTCTGCGCATAAACAGCACCTCGACGGTTTCTGCGCGCTGCGCTTCGTGGAAAATGACGGATGATGACAAGAATTTGGTCCCTCTGGTGGGATTTTATTATCGGATCGGAAAATCTCCCATCGGCTGACCGCGAGACCCAACCAGGTTTCGCCACCACGTGATGAGCGAGTAGTTTCGTTTCATGAGTTGAACTCATTTCGTTCTGCTACACCCGCTGCCTCATGCTTGCACTGACTGTAGAACACGTTCCCGCCCTTAACTTGCAAGGCGTCTTCTAACCACATAAGCACGTGTTCCAAGGTGTTTTCGGACAGCGCTAGTCTTTCACCGAAAAGCGAAGCGCGGGAGGAAGCGATGATAACAAGCCCTCGAGCCGCCGTTGCCTCGCGATCCGCTGATAACACTCACGGACTTTACAACCCTCTCAAGCGGTCCTTAGGGTAGTTTTATGGCGCGTATTCGGCTTTTTGCCGAAGGTCATTGCGACAGGTGATTTTCGAGCGCAAGCGCGGCAAAACGATGCCGTGCTATGCTGTACCCACTAGCGCTGGGACGCTTACCTTTTCGCAAGTGATATCATTCCGTACATATCAGCGGGCACTGTTTTCTGGTGTATGTTCTCCTGTATCTGTGTAATGTTGAAATGAGGTGCACGGTATTATTTCCTGTCCAGCATCGCAATAACCCTGGTGTCATAAGCCTTCGCGCGTGGCCCTCGGTCAGCGACGATAATACCGAGAAGGCCTGAATGAAATTATCGAGGTTCATTCGAGTGTCCTCCGCGTTTGGACGCATTCCGCCTCGTAAGAATGCTAATTTCTCTGCCCTATCGATTTGGCGTTATGCCAAGTGCCATGCCGTAATTGCGTTTGAAATATTACTGACGTAACGGGTGATGGGCATGCATGCAGTCTGTCGACGCCCCAACTTTCAGGTGACTGTCTGCGGTCGGGTTATTCGATGCCAAAGCGGAGATGGAGCTTGGCGGAGCCGAATTCCTCATTAGCCGTCTCCACGAACGGTAGCCCTATGCCCAGGCTCGAGGATTCGCAATTCGACCTCGCTGTACCGAGCACGTCCCGAGAAGCTGCCGACGGGGCTGTAGCTCTCCGGTTACACGGTACGCTTCAATGGCAACTTCTAGGTGCTTACCGCATGTTTTAGAGCATGTTCCGGACCGCGTAGCATGCAAAGGGGGACGTGCATCGATGCTATCCGCAGCAAGCAATGAATGGTATGCAAAATTCCGCAAAGTTTGCCAACAATCAATTTCAGTTGTAATATCGTTCGCGGCAGAACGAGATTAAAACCACCTGCCCGGCCTGCGCAGTCACTGTCCGACACTTTGCCCGTTGTGCACACTGACCAAACCGATCCCGCTGACGCATCACTTCCGTCATCAGCCCGGAGGAGGTCCACTCCGACGCACCTCCGTCATCTTCTTCGCTCTTCTGTGATACTGGTTTTACTTAACTGCTCACTTCTCCCACGTGCGCTTGGTTCTTCGCTGGAGAACACTTCCCATCATGCCGTCTTAAAAGGTAACCCCTAGAGAACATACTTGAAGCGCCGTCTGAACCTCACTTTACCAACTATCACTTTAATTCCTTTCCATTTAGATGCATCGCCGTCACTTGTGTCTACGACAAAATTTTACACAAATCAATGGGCGCTGCGGATAGAAGGCGGTCGCAACGAAGATGCGGATCGCTTAGCCGAAAAATACGGGTTCAAAAACCTAGGACCGGTAAGCTCCATGCCTTCGTGCAAGCTCACCGCAACCTGCTCACCTTCAGGTGATACCAGGTAGCGAATATTACCTCTTCCGCAACGACAATAATCGACGACGATCGTCGAGGAAGTCTAGAAGCCTTCAGACATCGTCCATTTCGAGGGAACGCAATGTAAGAAGCGCACCATTAAGTCTGAACCTAGGTAGTCCATTCATTGCAGGTACTTTGGATGGAGCAGCAAATTGCGAAGAAACGGGTAAAGCGAGACTTCCTTCCGAATCATCCACGCCGCCAGCGCTCACCGGGTCATCCGTTCACTTACCATCGCCAACAGGATCTTTCGCACGGCGTTGGGCCATTCCACGGCGACCGAGACTTTCACCAGCGGCCGCCCACTTACACGTACAGCAACGGGTTGCGAACGGGCGTGCCAGAAATTTCCATTAACGAGTATGCGTTAACACTTATTTCACTGGGACTTATTGACTTTACTTAGGTATGACGAGTACTATGGTGGCGGCAACGTGGATTCGAACGCGATTGATTCGAACCGTGTCACTCTTGGAGGACATTCTCGGCGTCGCTACGTGCTCCCAAACGATCCGTTCTGGCAGGACATGTGGTATCTTCATCGCAGTGAGGAGGAGAAGGGCGAGATGGACCACAATGTGAAGGAGGCTTGGGAGCTCGGCTACACTGGGAAAGGGGTCGTCGTCACAATACTCGACGACGGGCTCGAGAGGACCCATCCTGACATCCAGCCAAACTACGTACGCCTTCTAGTTGCCTGCCTCAGTGTTCATGCTGTATTTCAGGACGCGAAAGCTTCGTATGACGTCAACGATAGGGACGATGACCCCACTCCTCGGTACGAGTACACGGACGAGAACCGCCATGGTACCCGCTGTGCTGGCGAAGTAGCGTCGATCTTCAACAATTCCTTGTGCATCGTCGGCATTGCATTCAACGCTCGCATCGGAGGGATCCGTATGCTCGATGGCGACGTGACTGACGCAGTGGAGGCCGCATCGCTGAGTCACAACTCCCAGCACATCGACATCTACTCTGCTAGCTGGGGACCCGACGACGATGGCCGAACGGTGGATGGGCCCGCGACACTTACGAAGAACGCATTCGAGCGGGGAATTATTGAGGTTAGTGAAACGTTACCCTAGCTCACTGTGAACTGTGTACTATGCGAACGCTTAAACCGTTAAGCTCCCAATCCTAGCCCTTGTACTCGATTGTTTTTAGGGTCGTGCTGGAAAAGGGTCAATCTTCATTTGGGCTTCTGGGAATGGCGGCAAAGATGCGGACTCCTGCAACTGCGACGGCTACACCAACAGGTGAGGCTTCCTAATGATAGTCCACAACTACTGTGTTTCTTTAGCATTTACACCCTGTCGATATCGTCCGCCACGGAGAAGGGCAACATTCCATGGTACTCTGAAGCGTGTAGTTCCACCCTTGCGACGGCCTACTCCAGCGGGGCAACTGGCGAGCGGATGATTGTCACCACGGACCTGCATCACTCCTGCACGAAGTCTCACACGGGCACTTCCGCGAGCGCACCCCTAGCCGCCGGTATCGCAGCTCTGACGCTTGAGGCTAATCCGACGTTGTCGTGGAGAGACCTGCAGGTAGGTAGCTTGATTGAGAATGCCGCTACTTTTACTGCTTGAAGCAAGCCTAACGAGTTCTGTTCAGCACATCGTTGTGCGCACCGCGAAGCCAGTAAACCTACGTGCCGGCGACTGGAAGCTGAACGGCGTTGCGCGCAACGTGTCCCATTCCTTCGGACTACGGCCTACTGGACGCAGGTGCGATGGTGAAGCTGGCTCAGATCTGGCGCTCAGTGCCTCCGCAAGTGCGCTGTCGCACCTCGTACCCCGCGCCGTACAAGACGATACCGCATGGCAATCGTCTACATCTGCAAGTGTACACCGACGGGTGCGAAGGAGGGCCCAACCGACTGCAGTATCTCGAGCACGTGCAAGCAATTGTCACGCTGAATGCGCCGAAGCGCGGTGACATCCAGATCTACTTGACCTCGCCAAAAGGTATCGGCATCGAACTGAAGCAGCATGGACGTATACTCTTTTAGGCACTCGGTCGACGCTTTTGGCCAAGCGCGCACGAGACACAAGCCGGACGGGCTTCCGCGACTGGGCCTTTATGACCACTCATAACTGGGGTGAACCTGCCAAGGGCACGTGGACGCTGGAAATCGACAACGACGGGTGGGACGGTACGTTTTCCTACTTAACTACCTGCTGCTACTGAACTACCAGTCCTGCTTCGACTAATCGAATCGCAGTAGTTTTAGACGCGGAGTTGCTCAAGTGGGATCTCGTCATGTACGGTACGGACATCGAGATCGGACCTACGGGTGATCCTTCGTACCTGAAGACGCGCTCGGCCATCTACCATGACGACGACTCGCGCTCCGACGCTAACAATAATCTAGTACAAACGGTGCTCGCTTGCTGCTTCCTCTTATTTTCCATTGCGGTACAAATGCATTTCTATTGACCTGTTTCTCGCTATGCTAAGTCGCTGCGGTGTTTATTTCGAATTTGCTACGCGAAAAGTCATACCGCAACGACATTGACCACTTTCTTTCGAACTCGTTTGCCCATTACTGATGTCACCCGAGAGCTTTCAAACGATTTGTACGAAACTATGTAAAATCTCACGAGCGTCTCGCTGAACTGTCTAGTCAGGAAGTTATTCTTGCTTCTCACCGACTTCTTCGCCCTAATGTGATATTGTGAAAACGACTGAAGCAGATATGATGCAATAAATTGCTGGTTTCTAATGTGTTTGTTTTGCGAAAGCTGCTAAGCTAGCTAGCTTTAGACTTAGGGCTGCATTTTCCTAACTATGCTGCCAATGATTAGCGCTCAGTTTAGTACAGTCGGATAACAACGGATAACAAGTATGACAAATAGAGGTGTTACAACTACCGCTCAATGGGCTAGGGGATGGGTTCTCATCACAGACAGTTAGAATCAGAGCAAAGGCGAATGTAATGCAACAGAGGACGAACGGCGTCTTTGGCATACGAGACTAATGCATAGGTGGAACTAACAGCCAAAATCGAAACAGAGTAAGAGATCGGAGAAATTGGCAATGACGCGCCGCTCTGCGCGACGAAAGCGGGCTACCACAGAGCGATCAACGAATCGTTGTCACTGTCCGACGTGCGAAACACCTTCTTCCGGAACTGGTCGTACGTTGGCGACAGCACCTCGTCGTCCGGATCGAAATACGTCAGTCTCGGCGGCTTCACTTGCAACATCAGGCAGAACTCCTGCTGAAGGTAGTCCGCTATTGTGTCCAGCTCTCGTCGTATTTTCGCCGTACGTTCCCGGCTCCTCTTCAGGCGATGCTGCAGAACCTTTGGGAAGTTGGGATCGTCGGGTGCGACCAGAACGGCGTCTAAATGTGGCAGTTGAGTTATTTGCTGGAAAAGACACGTCGGAGTATGGACTGACCAAGCGAATCTTACTTTCGGATTCCGGCTTAAGGGTAACCTCAAGTCCGGTGAAATATCGTCCTTGACTCGTGTTCAGTGTGCGCGGATCTACGTTGACCTTCTTGATGTAGTAGGGCACCACGCGTTCCTCGATCACTCTTCTCATGTAGGGTATTTTCTTGTGGTGGTCACGGAACTTGTCGTTTGATACGACAAACCCGCCAAAGCACCGCGCCGCCTCCAGAAGAACGAGATCGTCGTGAGAGTAATCGTCAATTGTCGTGACGCACAGTGGTTCGAGGTACTAAAGCTGACAGCAATTCAGTTTTCGGCTCGCGCCTGGGCCGACCTTTAAGACGAAGCTGTATTCGACGTGCTCTCTGCTGCGATCCTTCATGAACACCGCTGGCACGTACATCATTACGTCGAAATCTGCCTGCAAGAGCGAGTGAACCAGCGAGAAGATGCCCAACGCATTCGGGCCGGGTTTCCTTAATTAAGTACGATTGTCTTCATAAATGTGTTTGCGTTTTTCGTACGGTGCAGAGCTAGCGTCGAACGTAACGTTGTAAGGAGCGCAGGCGTGCATCACGTTACAAGCGTCGATTATGGCCATCCGGCGAATGGGAAGATTCCCCGTGCTTGCAATGCTGTTCTCTAAAGAACATGTTGCAAGTAGTGTGGCGCCGTTCACGCTCGCAGTCATATACCTTTAGTGGACTGACTGCTGCCATTAGCATGGGTCATTGCATATAATTGCAGCACCCTAAAAGGAAATAATAATTAGCTTCTACTCCAAGCAAAATAAAATTGCCACTTGGGAAGGCTTTGTGGACGTTGGCTATACATTTCGCCAGGCTACACCGATAATGGCTCTCGCGGGATCTTGATCTACAAGATCTGCTAGCGACAATAATTCGCCTGCAGTGTTGGGATTTAACTTGCTAAATGACTCGAAATGCACGCGTAGTAGACAGTTACTTCGAAAGGAGTTGGTGCATAAAAGAGACGGAGCGGAATTGAGTTGGAGAAGGATGGGGATGGAGCATAATGAAGTTGAAACAGGATGGAGTTGGAGAAACATGAAGTTGGAGCAAAACTGAGCTGGACCATAACGGAGATGGAGGAGGATGAAGATGGAGCAGGATGGAGCTGGATAAGGATGGATGAGGACGGAGATGGAGCAGGATTGAGATGGAACACGTGACTGATACGGGCGTGAGGACTGACGATCTACTCGTCCATCGGAACATTAACGTGTAGAACAGTGGAAACCCTACGTTCTAACTTTTTAGCGCCATTGTACCAGGTATGCAGAACGAGCGTAGCATATCGCCCTACGGGTCCATAAACTGTAGGTGTTTCAGTGAGCAGTTACACTTCAGTATCTTCGGGAACCTACATGTTGGACGCTTCCAGCACTATTGTTGTTCTTTTCGTACAGTCCTGCGGAAAACTCCAATTTCCGAGGACTCATCGTCGCTCTTAGTAATGCTGCAACGTTCGCTTTCCTCGCATGCACTCAAAGCTATAAAAAGCAATAATACTTTGTTGTTGTGCATCCACTTCAGTTTAGACTGCACCATGCGACTCATTTGTATTGTGGTGGTCCTAGCGTCCCTGGACTCAGTGGTAGAAAGCGCTGTCTTTCCGACACGGGAAGACTGCATACGCCTTAGAACCGACTCATTCAATCGGCGACGCAGAGCTGCGCCCTTCACGCCTAGGATACTTCCATGGCCTCCAAAGCCGCCTGGTCCGCATGACGACTGTATTTCGAAGATGGAGGCGTACCTGAAAACCAGTTGCGTTATCAAAGACTTGCGAAGTGGGCGACGCTATAATTTCAACCCATTCCGCGAACCGTGCTTCAACGGTTCAGTCTATGCCGGCCGAGGAAGGGATCAAGGTATCTTTTAACAAGCCGGGCCAAACAAGTACACCTAAGTTTAGGATCAGTCCTCCCGGAACAACGAAAGAAGCAACATCTTTGCAACAATGCGTCAACAGCCGACCAAGTTAAGTTTAAGCTGAACTGTAGCTGGCACTTGCAAGCAGCTCAGTTGCCCCACCATACATGATTCGCTTTGTTTTAGGGAGTTACAACGCGACGGACGACTGCGACTACGATCGATTCAGACATCTCCTTCCCGACGAAATTTTTGTTCATCATACGATGAACGTCACCGCAAAAGCGGTTCAGTGCTGCCAATCGCCATGGAGGCAGTGCGAATGTTTGACCGACTTGCCACGGTTGGGCATTTGCTGCATCAGGAATGTCGGCGTGGGCGAAATGAACCGATGTGCTCACGAGTGCTACGGCGTCGAAAAGGATTATTTCGGACACTGACCTTCGCAAGACACGTATAATACGACCTAGTGTTTTATCGGTCACCGTATGCTTGTAGTTGTTCGAGAAGTATAGTGCTAGCTACATAACCGATATTACGAATGGTATCGGAGTTGCATTGCCTAGTCTAGGCAAGTGCGAAATGCTTTATGGTCATCGTTGTATCTAAGGCAAGCAAAATGGACTTCCAGTTTATTTAACCACAACACGGTGGTTAACTGCTCCAGATTCAGCATGTAGCGCGACAGGTCCCCAGGAAGAATTCGCAGTTAGGGCAGGTGTGCACCGCGTCGTTGAGGTCATCCATGCAAAGCGGCAGGCATGCAACAGGAGGGAATCTAAGGCACTGTGAATAGGAGGGCCTTGTTCGCGACTGGACTTACACGGCCAGAGCTACGAGAACGACAATCAGTGCCACCATTCCGCATTGATAGCGCACCTAAAGCTACCCGCTCTAACGCCAAGTACAAAGCAAGAGGACTTACACTGGTCATCACGGTGGCGTTGCAGCCCGGGCAGACCATCTGCATCGGTACACGCCCACACCTAAAGAAGTCGTTATGCACGCGGGTCTCGATCACTTTGCAGACTTACATAGGGGTTGCGACGATCGCAGGATACATCGGTGACGGCGCGTACGCCGGAGGAGTCTGGACGTATGGCGGAGGCTGACCGTACTCGACCGGTGGAGCAGTAGGAGTTTGCCGCGCATATGGTGGCGGTGCTGGGGATGCCGAACGCGAACGGGCGATCTTGGATGGTGGAGCCATCTTCGACGGGATCTTCGACTCTTGCGGATCGTAACCGTATCCGGCATCACGCGGTTGCTGAACCATCGCGGAAGCGCGGCAGACACCTTGCTTGTCGCGGTAAAGAAAAAAAGTAGCAAACGGCCTATGCGATATAAATGTTGCGGGCATGTCATGGACATAATTTGCATACTACGGTAAACTCTACGGAATATGCTTCCTTCTCGTTGAACGCGAGACCAAGTTAGTGGTGAATTGTCAAGTAGCCCACATGCATTAAACCCACATGCATTAGACGTAGCTTGCAGTCAAGTGTAGGGCTCAAAGCACACGCTAGCCACTTGAAAGAAACTCTTCTACAGCAAGAAATCACTTGTAAGTAAGTTTTTTCCAATGCTCTTCACGTGTATCGTGCCTTCGCGATGATACGCCTTGGTGGCACTTTTCACGCGTTTGCGCTGCAGCCGGGCATGCGCATGAGGCAAAATCAAGGAGCTTCAAGCAGTGACTGCGCAAAGATGTTCAAATAGTGCGTCTTGGACTTTCACGCTAGGTTCGTTGTTGTGAGCATTCCGTTGTCTTTGGAAGAATGTTCTTCCTCCGACTGCAAAACACTGTCAACTGTTTCTGTGACTAGTGCCGGCGGATGATAACTAAGTATGCAATCATTTCGCTAACACTTTTTCTTGGGACAGCCGCTTCCGGAAACCTTTGCCCCAGCATCGCCTCTTACGCCAATCCCAACACATCTGTTTGTGTCGCTTACAGCTGAGAGCTAACAATTTTTCCGCCGCAGTGAGATGCCTGTCGCAAGTGCACTGCCCTCGAGGGTTGGGCGTGAGTGTGTGTGTCTGGCAACTGTTTAAACGACAATCACCTCACATGTCTTATGCATTTGGTAATTCGATGCAGCAGCTCTGTCACGCACTCGCCCCATAGGCATCCTTAGTATCAGTTTGCTCAATGCCACTCCTGCTTGTCGCAAGTACGAGAGTCCTTGCATTCACTAGCACCTCGTTCAACGCTATTGGTTTGTCGTGCAGCGATAAACAAGTGAATTTATTCGCTACCGCGCAAAACATCAAGTGACCGTCGGTCTCTAATAACCCTCTTCAGCACCAGATCAACGGTCCTTCTCACTCGGTTTCTCTTTCCTTCCTCACGAAGGGTGTGACGAAGGCCATGACTTAACCCAAAAACGTCTGCGTGGAGTCCCAAGTGTTGCTTTGTGGTTCATACTTCATAAAGGACCGGCGGAGCCTTTCATTCAAAATCAATGCCCACCCAGACAGAGTGGCCGCGGAACCCATAAATAGCCACGTGCGCGTCTCCTTGACGCAACTGCTGCACATCCGTCCCCAGCCCGGCCACGCTTAGTGACGCCAGTGGCGGTGCAGGAAATCCCCATTGTCCCATTTGATAAAGTCCTTAATTAGGTCACGCTGACGAGTGTAGTCCCTCACTTCTCACGGGTTGTAGTCGCTGTCCCCAATCCACACCTACGGTTACGTTTCATGAGTTCCAACTAATTCTAAGCTATGAGCGTTCGCTTGCACGAATACGTGCATCTCTACGTAGTTGCGCGATGTAAACTAGCTTCTGCAGGAGTCGCTTAATTCCCCAGTGCCGCGTACTGGACGCGGCATAAATGCCCGCCCGGTACGAGGCCGCGGCTTGATGTCAAAGCCGAGCACGTGTATTACTCATTCCGGGAAGTTTGCTTAAGGCCCGTGTACTCCTTGCAGCGGGTCTTCCGTGTTCGTTGTTAGTGCCGCTTTACGAAGACAAGTGATCGGCCTTGTTACATTTGCTTCTTTCAGGCTTGCCTGCCTTCGCAATGGAGCAGGTAATTTATTCTAGAAGTGTATGGCCTATCCTAAGCCCAAAAGTGTAAGCTGCAGACAGGCACCTCTGAGATACCTATACTGTAAAGGTCTTGTTTACAAATAGATTTTGTACATTGTTTTCATGGGGCACTGTCGCCCAATCCATGGAAGCCCAAAGAGGTAGTAGGTGGAGCAGAGCTAAGTGCCCTAAAACTAGTAGTTGTGGTGCCCAATGTGATCATGCCATCGTCGTAAGAATCCTCTCGTTAGGGTGCCCAACATTGGTGCTCAATTGTCACTCAAACATTTGCATACGCAGATGTTCGTGCTACCTAGGAGCTTCGAAACGTCACTGATGAAGAGTTGCTAAAGGCCATGAAGGTGCTCGGGGTAAACAACAAAGTAACCGTAGAGGAGCTGAAACGAGCATACCAGAAGGAAATCCGCACACACCACACCGACAAAGGCGGATCAGTGGAAGCAGCCAAGGTACGCAGGGTTTTTTCGGATATGGCGTGTCATTCGAAGCTCTTCAGTCAGTGACCACATCATATCGGTTGCTGAAGACGTGCCTGGAAACGGGTCGTCGATTGCCCAGCAAATCCGCGCCACAGATGACAACTTCGACGTCCTCCGCACCTGACGGCGCTCGACGAACGGGTGGCCACCAGCCGAAACCTTACAAACGCCAACGGGTCTATCCTTACTACACCGTCGAAGACAACTTATCGACGTCCTTCTTCTTTGACTGGTGAGCGTCGCTTGGATCCGCCGTCTGAGGGAACGTCCAGAAATTATGTTAACATAACTAAGCCGATTTTTGACCCCCCCCCCTCCCCCCTTGTTAATACTGCGTAGTGTTAATTTTATAACGGTTGTTAACAACCGGCTGACCCCCCCCC
>JNEY01000003.1:1944401-1994477 GCA_020875895.1 Aphelenchus avenae
CCCCCCCCCCCCCTCCCCCCTTGTTAATACTGCGTAGTGTTAATTTTATAACGGTTGTTAACAACCGGCTGACCCCCCCCCCTCCCTGTTATGCTAACATAATTTCTGGACGCTCCCTGATCGTAAATCCGTTTCAGTGGTGACCGCTTCAGCATGTTCGATTCCCAATTTCGCCAGTTCAACGACCTGTTCAACAACTTCCCTTCGAGGATGTCGCATAGTCACAGGTTCGCCTCGAGGCCGTCTTCCGCCAACAACAATAACCGCTTCGACCGGGTCTTTACAGACACTGTTTTCTTCCAGCACTTTCGTGATTTACCTTTCTAGTCTACGGGTAATAAACAGACACAAGCTTGTCATTGTAAGCGACGTTGAAAGCTGCTGCCGAAACCCACATATAACGCGTTTCTCATGGTCACCCTGCTTCTCCAGAAACCAGAACCGGACCTCTCACAGATTTTTTTGTTTAAATTTTCGGGAAAAGTTATCTTAAGGTCGCGAGCTTTTGGAAGGACAGGATACAACATGACGAAGTTATATCATCGTGTTGTGCAGGAATGTGCTCCGGCAAGGCACTCTTGCCTGAAAGTCTTTTGCTGGGTATAAAGCACGTTTTAGAATGTCTGTTTCACCTGCACTCTATCGCGACAGAACGGTTGCGAAAGGCCGCATTTGTTTATAAAACATTTCCTTTGTTCCACCCTGGTCGCCTGGCGATTCCCCTTCGCTTTTCTCACCTAACGCGACATTGGGTGAACATAACTTCATACGTGCTGGCAACACACTTTTATCTAATTACGTGTTTAGGCTTCAATGTCATCGTTCCAAGGCAATTACTGGCCTGGCTCAACATTTGGGAACGATACAGTCGACTTAGACGATGACGGCGGTTACGTGCCTAACTGTGCTGGTAAATCCTGTCATAAAACTCGCACGTACATGATGACGCCTACCTAGGAAGCGGACTGGACGACCTGGATCCCGTGGGTAGTCAAAGTTGGATCAGGTATGAAGACAACGCCACGCTCGACGCTGAAGTGCATCCGGACGTGGCCTGCACTTCTACCGCAGATTTGAAGCGAAACTATGCGCCACGAGTGGGCCCCAATAGCGAGAAGCACTCCGACACTGGTAAGCTCACGACAACTGAACGATACTGCTGAAACTTTGGCCTCATTATAAGTGCATACAAATCCCATGCATCAGCGTCTTTTGAAACGCAACTTTAGTAGTGGGAGGTGACGGTCGCGACGAGCATCCTTCGGATAGCAAGCGTAACGCGTTACAACAAGACGACGTCGTCTTCGAGCAGGACGAAAGCCATGAGGAAGCTCCCAACACCACCACCAGCCGTGGGAAGCCGAAAGCCGTCCCGAGGCACCGCCACAAGAAATCCGTCAAAGATTCCTTCCCAGGCAAGCGCGTGATAATTCAAGGGTATTCTAGGGCAATGATTTTAGTGACCGCAACTATGAAGCCTATTCGCGACTGCCTCAAGCTGATGGCTCCCCAGACTCTTGGTAACTTCGCGTTATCGATGTCATGCCCGATCGTGGTTCCAGACGAAATGAGGCAGTTCGCTCGCCAGTCGCTGGAGGAGCAGATTCAGAAGATACAAGACAAGATGGACGAGAACAGCGATTGATCCCTTCGACTACTACCCAATTCTAGCGCTGGAGATCGGCTGTGCCTGGAACGAGACTGTATATTGATGAGACTGCGCTGGCGACCGAGAACTTTCTCGCTAGGCTCATTCTGTGTATGCTGCTACAACCTAACGATACCCCTATCTTTGAAGAAGCATGAGTTCATGCAGCACCGGTAAAGAATAAAAATGGTCGACTATAAGTTATAGCAATTGGGGTCTTATTTACGGTAGTGTAAGCCCGTGGATCGTAAGCAGCACACTGCCCTATTTGAGCAGTATGGTGCTTCCTATGTGCTAAGCGTCTCAGGTTCGCCTAGTGGTAGAGTGCAACTTGAGAGCAAACATAAGCACAGTCTTTTATGCCGTTGTGGTATCTAGTAATGCTTGTCACTAGGGACAGACGACTCGTTCTTAAGATTTACTAACTTAACTATGTAATTTTTATGTAATTAACGTAGGTACGTTGATTCCCCGGATTTTCCACGTGGTGCGCCACTAACCCAGCTTACGGAGGATCAGAAACTTTTGCGTCCGACTTAAGGCATTCCATGGGCTTACAAAGTATTAATCCTACCATTGGCCTCTTAGGATACGCTGCGATGCTCTGTGGTTCTTCGGCGGTACCACACACTGTGTCGGGCCCAGAATGATGGGTTTACCCTCAGAAAGTTCCTTTCAGCCACCTTAGACAGAGCAGCGTCAGTACTGTTTTCTAGTCGATGCTGCAATTCTTGTTTTCAGTGCATTCTTTTGTCGCGCCTGGTTGCACGCAAGTCTGTCCGCCTTTGGTTCTGTCCCAGTGGCAACTTGTGTTCGCTAAATGTGTTTCTCCTTTTGGGCATGTGATTTTGTTGGGGCTAGGTGCCTCGATGAAGGTTGGTATGATATATTTGCCGAAAACAACACACGGATCCGGGAGCGTGAAGACTCAGTTGTAGTGCTTACGGTACGAGAATGCAATTTGTTGCCGAGCAACCGCCATCTTCGGCAAGTGCGGAACTTTCGGCTTACCTTGCATCGCCCTAAAAACAGGATGATGCTGCTTCACCGATTGCCTATAACTCGCTAGGGACGTCATCTCCTCCTGATTGAAACCGTGCTCCAAAACTTTGTTGTGCCTCAGCGAGATTCTCGGTGCGTGGCGGCGGCTCGCTTGTTTTTCGTAGCGATATGCCTTTGCTCATTTCCAGCTTGGTAGTACAACACAGGGACTAAGTAGCCTCTCGATACTCCATTCGCTCGGTGTACCATGCAGCTTCTCGGAGGTTAGCACATGCTCAGTTACACTGTCATTGGTTTATTTGCTTACCGTGCAGAATGCCATGTGCCATCGCTTCAAAACGTCCGTGCCCTTTGGAGCACTCTTAAGTTCTCTGAAGTGCGCCGTGCCCGAAATTAGCATATGCGACAATATCCGTCCAATCCGGACGAAACTTTCACATGACTGGCGCTGAATTTCGCTGGGACCGAAATTCAAGTGCCCTGCAAAGCTACACGCTCTTTTGTGACCACTTGGAATGACTTCCTGCAGGTGTTTACAATTCTTGCTTATTTTGTTTTTAGCACAAGAAATCCTAGTAACGTGCTCAACCATATGAAAGACCCGTTCGTGAGCCGCTGGTGACAGCTACAACCAAGATGTCGCGAGAACTCTGTCCTCGTCCTTCTGCGCTAGCGGCCAGCCCAGATACCAAGATGTCACCGCCTTATCGTCGTCGTGTTCGTAAAAAGTAAGCATTGTTGAGGCTAAACTGGCCGGGGATATCTCTTTTTCGAACAAAGAAGCGGAACACTGCAACATTGATTTAAGCAGCTCATGACAAGTTTCCGAACTGCTAAACGCTATGTTTTCAGGAAGCAAAACTCCGGTCGTCGCGGGCAGGCGGCTGACGGTTTACGCAGGAGTTCTGTGTCCGAATGGAAGGTGTGTGGATATGCCGTCACGCTGTGGCGTCTACTACTCTCCGCCCTTCAAAGCGGCTGGACGTCAATGCCAACGCTCCAGAAGGCCTTTTGGTCTTACGTTCGAGACCTGTTCGACCTCAGTTGGTGCTCGCTGGACACCAACGAGAACAAGGAGACGCAGGCGTCGGCAAGAACAACGCACAAAACTCCGGCGAGTTCCCCGGCTTCGAATGGTTCAAGATCCACTGGAAGAAACAAAGGTAATGGTTTGGCTTGGTAGCGCGTTCTTCGTTGTGAGCATGTTGCAGAAAGACTAGCCAACGGCTGTACAGGCTTAGGCAAGAAGAACTGGAAGCGATTTATTGCCGAGGACAGCTCCTTCGCTGCGGCTCGCCCTCGAAACAGCAAGTGGCCCACGAAGCCGACCGACATACCGGACGGCATCGAAAGCACGCGAGGTGATCGTCACGGAAGCACACTCCGAGAATCAAGCTCTCACTCTTCGGTCGACCTCAGTGACACCACGGAAGCGTCCAGCGATGAGTGTGGCGATGGAGTGGACCCTGACGAATTTTACGACATCCTCAAACGGGACTACGTTCTCAGCGAAGCCCAGCTCTACGACAACGGATACCCTTCGTGGACGTTCGTCGACAACGAGGTGCGCGTTAAGCCCGGCGACTGGGAACGGGACAAGTACGTGGACGATTCCAGTAAGTAGGTTCATTCTTAACGACGCAACGTTCGCGCCTTAGTTCTGGAAAGAGAGTGTTCTCGTTGTGGCAACACGTACCGACTGTCCCTGGACGGCAACCGATGTGATTACGTCAACCCGTGTCTTTACCACTGGGGCCGTGCGCTGAAAATGGGTAGGTGGACAACCCTTACTTGCGGGGCGTATCAGCCTTGATACATGTGTCACTCTAATTATGCTAACAAGTCATGAATTTCAGGGGAGATCGAGACTCGATACAACTGCTGCAACTCGCCAGGCACTGTTATGGGTTGCGTCGAGGCTCGCTGTCACGTCACCGACTTCCGCCGTAGATCCGAGCTGAAGCAGTTCGTGGCTACGCCACCGCCGAAGAGTCCTTCCGATCAGCGTTCACGTAAGGTCTACGCTCTTGATTGCGAGATGCTCTACGCCGCGTGGGGTCCGGCTGTTGCGCGGATAACCTTGGTCGATTTTCGCGGAGACGTTGTTTTCGATGTATGTCACATCATCCGTCTTGTGCATTCATTCGTGGTACTAAGACTAATCGCTTTCAGGAGAACATTCGCCCTGATGATCCGGTAGTAGATTGCAACACGCGATTTACTGGCCTGCAATACAGCGATATCGAGAACGCAAAGTACGACCTCAATACGGTTTGCACTCGCTGTATGCTTTTTAACAAACATAAAATTTAGGCCCGCAAAGAACTATTCCAGTACTTCATCAACGGCGATACCATTCTCGTCGGGCATGCGCTCGAGAACGACTTGAAGGCTCTTCGGATCGTGCACAAGAATGTCGTCGACACGGCACTCGTCTTTCCGCACAAGCGGGGCTTGCCGTTCAAACGGTCGCTGAGGCAACTCGCTCTGGAGCATCTCAACATCTACATCCAGAATAGCCGTAAGTTGCTAGCATCGCTGACCAACCGGGGTCTTTCTTTCGTTTCCGTCATGCTAAAGGTCCGTTTTCAGAGAACGGCCACGACAGCCGCGAGGACGCGAACGCGTGCATGCAGCTGATGGTGCGGCGTATCTTCGGCCCCGAATGAAACTCGCTCGGTGTTACCTCGCCCGGTGTTTACTCCACGTGCATCTTCTGAATCTTGTCAGTTTTGCATCCTCATTCGACCCGCAAATGCATTTTTGCAGTTCTTTCACGAATCCCAGAGGTCTCGAACGCGTCTTTCTTCTCTCTCGTAGAGCTTATCCTCCTCCCATCCTGAGAGCTTCTCCATCCTCGACTACGCGTGCCCATTTCTATGTGTCTCATTTAAGCTGTGTCTAGTTTGACGTTTGGTTGTGTTTTGTCTGTGGTGGTATATGTTATCGGACCGGTACGATGCCAGTATGGATAGCCCGTATGGGTACGCAACTAAGCAGTACGGAATGCGTACGATAAAGCATTATCTCAAGCACGTGTTGTGGTCCATCCGTCAGATGGCACTTACCTACTGCTTCTGATTTGGAAGTGGAGCTTACACCTTAAGCTATTATGGGTTTGCGTATGCTGCGCTTGCCGCGTACGATTTCGGCCGTACACTCGGCTGTTCGAGTACTACCTCTTCGAATTTTCAGCATGAGTGTCGAACAAGCAAATTATTCCAAGAACGAATCGTCCGAGGACGCTGTACACGATGAGGATGACTCCCTTGTAAGCTGCGTGCTTGTCCTCTGTAGTGGCCTTCCAACGTTCTTAGCTGACTTTGGTTTTGTTCAAAATCGCAACGTTTGAAATGTTATGTGTTGAGGAATCGAAGAAAGACGAAGATCTCTTCTACGTCGACGTTCCTGATCCAGTGGCTGGACCGCCAGTTCCCGACCCTGATACCGAGATCAGTGGTGTAGGTATCCTAGGTAGCGAGCCAAGCAATGCCTAGACTCTGCTTCCGGATGCTGCACTAACAAACGACTTTTGCAGGATGCCGACCCATTCGAAGACGACGATCCATTCATGGACGACGAGCCCGAACAGGGTGAGTACGAAGACATTGACGTGCAGAATCACGACGAGCTTCATCGCAGCTTCGACAATGTGTGAAAGCAGAACGGCTTCGGTGTTCGAGTTCTTCCCATTGCTGTACACACAAATCTCTCACAATACCCGATTCTATATTCTGTAGCAATAAACTTCTTCGAGAGGAAAAATTATTTCCTGTGAAACTCCAGATTTCTTACACAAGCATGAACGCGTAACAACACACAGTACAGTTTGGTCTTGTGCATGTTGTTCCAAACCAACCTTTAGGGCTTTTCCCGTAAAAGGTTCTAGCACTAGGCGAATATGACGCTTGTTTTTTGGGATAATGTCTTCGGTTCAGGGTACTCATGGCCACCAAAGGTGCAACTGCTTTCGAACCATTGGCAGCGCCATTTCGAAAAAGCAAAGGTCACAGCGCGACCATGTGAGGAACGAGAGTGTTTTCGCTTAGAAGCGAGACGTAGAGTGTGCGGTGAGCATGAGAGAGCGTGCGTTAAAAAAACGGCTCCTTTGCGGGATCCGACGGGCCGAAGAACGCTGGCGCGCAATCGCGCTTGTTTGCTCCGGCGATGATTTTCGTAAGGCCAATCGGTCTGACCTTCCATTCATTCTTTCCACTTCTGTTAGACGATGGAATGGATGCTCACTTTTTTCCGGTCAAATGTTTCCCGATGATTTGGCGAATTGCATGTTGCACACACTTTCAAAGTAATGAAGTAAACCTGCTATAGCCAACCACATACGTAAGGTGAACAATTTCTAGTGCAAAAAAGTGCACATGGGTTTCATGCCGTTTGATATGGTGTGACTGCAAAACGTGCTGATCGTTCTCTGATTTCGGTCAGCTTATTGAAACGGCCGACGCAAACCAAATAAAAAGCGCTTCCCACCGACCCACTGGGTCGTGATAAGAACCATCCAGGACTCGCCTGGGCAGGGTTCAGTCGTATTCACGCACTTATCCTGCTAAGTGATGCACAAGCTTAGTTTTTTTAGAATGGGCATTCCGCAGCAATGAAGTTGTGTCAGCTCCTGCAGACATGCATTGCGTAGTTTCTTGCTTGGTATTGTCTCTTACACGTAGCGTACCGAGCACTCGGGTGATTTCTACCGCTTGCTGGAGGAGAATGTGAGTCGTCGTGACCAGTGTGCAACTGTTCTGGTAGGAAGTAGGTAGCGAAAATCTTCCTCAGAATTCTGCGTGTTTCAAGAAAGGTACTTCCCCGTTCTCAGCGACTGACCAACTTGACTAGCTTAAAAGGTGGTAGTCGTTCAAGTTTGAGCTAAGTTGAATACGTATTAAGTGTTCTGCCCTGGGACCGAGTTTCCAAGCTAGTGCGTCTCTAGTTGGCAAGTGCAGGTGCAGAGATGGAAACCCAATGCCGCTCATCTTTCCTGTTTTTGACGACTAATTGTTACTTAATTTCTACTCATCAGCTTGCGGCGATACGTTACCGGACCATGATGTCTTGTGCCCACTTGTGGATTCGGGTACTTGCTACTTAGACTCGATTTTGATACGCGCTCCCGCATACGCACTTTTAGTTTACCGTATGCAGCTTAATAATTTACGTATTCAGAACACAACGTCGAAAAATGTCGTCTGACCTAGTCGCTCTTCTCGAGGATGCTTCGAACCGCCTGCGCGTCTCGTCCATCGAGCAGACAGCCGCCGCCAAGTCGGGCCATCCGACGAGCAGCTGCAGCGCTGCCGAGATCGTGTCCACGCTGTTCTTCGCGGAGATGCGCTACGATGTCTCGCAGCCACGCCACCCGGCTGCGGATCGCTTTGTGCTCTCAAAGGTATAGTACTAATGTATCAGGCTATGGCCAATTCCATACTTCAGGGTCATGCTTGCCCGGTGCTGTACGCTGCCTGGGAGGAGGCTGGTCTTCTGACGCGTCAGCAAGTGCTCACTCTTCGTCAGCTGGACTCCGATATCGAGGGACATCCCACGCCGCGACTCAACTTCATCGACGTTGCCACGGGATCGCTCGGTCAGGGACTCTCATGCGCTGCCGGTCTTGCGTACATGGGCAAGCACATCGACAAGGCCTCGTACCGCGTGTACTGCTTGCTCGGAGACGGAGAGACCGCCGAGGGGGCTGTGTGGGAGGCTGCTGGTTAGTGCTTTGCTTTGTTTCACCACAGTTCACGGAAACGGATTTAGCCTTTGCGTCGTTCTACAAGCTCGACAACCTGGTGGGCATCATCGACATCAACCGCCTTGGACAGAGCACGCCCACCCAGCTGCAGCATGACCTGAGCCAGTATGCGCACCGCTTCGAGGCCTTTGGATGGCATGCCATCTCCGTCGATGGCCACGACATCAACGCTCTGCTCAAGGCCTATGCCGAGGCCAAGTAAGCATTCCTGGCATTGCAACAGACATATATGACGAGCTTGCAGGACCGTCAAGGGAAAGCCCACCATGATCCTGGCGAAGACGCTCAAGGGCAAAGGCATCTCGGGTGTGGAGGATCTGGAGGGCAATCACGGCAAGCCGGTGGATGTGAGCAAGGCCGATGAGATCAGGGCGAAGCTGCGCAGCGCCACCCGCCACAACTGGACCATCCCCAAGCCGGTGGAGGACGCGCCCAATGTCAACCTCAACGTCGGCTCAACGAAGATGTCGTCTCCGCCGGAGTACAAGCTTGGCGAGAAGGTTGCCACGCGCGCTGCCTACGGTTCGCCTTGCGACGAATGCGAGACACTATGACATCATTCTAGGCACTGCCCTCGTCAAGCTCTGCGACACGAACAAACGCGTGATCTCGCTGGATGGCGACATGAAGAACTCGACTTTCTCGGAGAAGGTCCACAAGAAGTACCCCGAGCAGTTTGTGGAGTGCTTCATCGCGGAGCAGAACGTGAGTTTCCGCAAATTTGCAGAGGTCTAATCCATCATTTTAGATGGTCGGAGTTGGCGTCGGTCTCGGATGCCGTGCTCGCGCTATTCCATTCGTCAGGTACATTTTTGGCATCGAGTAACGTTCCTACTTGCTCCTTTTAGCACCTTCGCCGCATTCCTCACCCGTGCTGCGGATCAGATCCGCATGGGTGCCGTCTCTTTCGCCAACGTCAAATTCGCCGGCTCTCATTGCGGCGTCTCGATCGGTGAGGACGGTCCCAGTCAGATGGCGCTCGAGGACTTGGCCCTCTTCCGTGCGGTTCCCGATGGCGTTGTCCTTTACCCGAGCGACGCGGTCGCCTGCGAGCGTGCCACGGAACTGGCGGCCAACCGTCAGGGCATCGTCTTTATTCGCACATCGCGTCCTGCTACGCCGGTCGTCTACGCCAACGATGAGCACTTTGAAATCGGGAAGGCCAAGGCATGTTACTGTTCTGACGAATTTTAGATTCCACCGCTTTTAAGCATACCTAACCGGATTTAACGTCTTATTGTTCTAGGTCCTCCGCCAGTCCCCGAACGACAAGGCAGTGCTTGTTGGTGCCGGCGTGACTCTCTTCGAGTGCCTTAAGGCGCAGGAGCAGCTCGCTTCCGAGGGCGTCAGCGTGGCCGTTGTGGACATCTTCTCCGTAAAGCCCATTGACCACGACCTGCTCGCTCAGCAAGCTCAGCGCGTCGGCGGACGCGTCATTACCGTGGAGGACCACTACCAGGCTGGCGGTATCGGTGAGGCGGTCGCTTCGACTCTCTCCGAGCTCAGCAACGTGCGCGTGCGTTCGCTGCACATCAAGGAGCTTCCGCGCTCAGGAACCCCGGACGCACTCCTCGACCACTACGGAATCTCCGCAAAGCACGTCGTTAAGGCGGTCAAGGAATTCCAGTGAAGTGCGACGACGACGCGACGTGCCACCGAGTTACTAGTTCTTGTTTACCGTTTGTTAAATGACCGAGTGAATGCAGGTAGTGCCGAGGCTCTTAGCGTTGTGACTTTAGCACCGTTGACATAATAAAAGTTTCACAGAATTCTTCGTCTCCTACTCTTACACGCTTGAAGAAATTAAGGAACACATCGGTAGGACTCAGGCGCAAGGTAGCTATAAGGTATTCTTTCGTCGAACGTTCGAGAAATTGACAGCCGGCTACGTTTCGAAGCCGAGATCTTTTATTCCCAATGCGCTGCTTCATGCATACGGAAACGTTCCATATGCGTCCTTCACAACGGTATGAATCGGCAAATTACACGCTAAGACAACGTCGGAGTCGGACAGCTCTGTTAAGTGGGCTGCCCTCGTCTCCGGGAGATTCCTTCTAAGGTAGAATACGAAGAAGGTCCTGGAATTAAAGCAGTTACATCTGGTTCAAGAAACCTATGCGTACGTAGGGATTGCAAAAATCAAGTAGCTCCATCCGCCGATGAACGCCTCTTGAAGTGGGTAATAGACGAGGAGCACGAAGATATTGCACAGCCAGTTTGTCGCCACTGCCATGCCCATCGCAACCCCAACGGCGGACGGCGGAACCAGCTCAGCCGGGATGAAGTACGCTACCGGCCCGCTTCCGACGTTGTAGCCGATGCCCATGAGGATGAAGGAGATGAAGAAGCCGAAGGACGTCCAGTTACTACTACCTACAACCAGGAATCAGTACCCTGACCCACACGTTGTTATGCTACCAAAATTTTCGGATACGAGCGTAAATCCACAGAGCATGTAGTTTGCGATCGCACAAAATACGAGCGTGTTGATGAGAAGAGCCTTGCGGCCGCACGTTTCCACGAGACGAAGGGCTGGCAAGGTGAGCACGATGCTGAGCAGGGAGCCCAGGAAGGGCACGTATGGGATCAGTTCCGTGACGAATGAAACAGCAGTTAGCATTCTGGAAGAGCATGCGCATTAAGAGCTGAACAGCCTAGTGCACTCACGATGTCGAGTACGAGACTGCGGCCATGGTCCCGGAGAATATCTGTGTTGCGCTGACGATCATGCCCAGACTGACGGCTCGCCGAATACGCGAACTCGCGAACGCTTGTCTGAACGAAACTTGGGGTGGCATCTTCGTCACCAAGTGATGATATTCCTGGATGGCCACGTCGTCGTCGAAATGCTGTAGGTTGTAGTAGAACCTAAAGCAAGAACTAATGTTCCTTTCGGGAACATTCCCTACTTGATTGACTCGGCCGCGGTCTGCTTGCTTCCTCTTGCCAGTAAATATGCAGGCGAATCCGGTAGAAATCCTGCTACGATGCATTCTGTGAAGCCGAATATCATCGGTATCGCCAGCAAGAAGTGCCAAGAGCTTGCATCTCCCAGTACATTGTCCAGCGAAATAAGCGACCCAAAAGATGAGCCCATGCAAACAGCGATGTGTACGAAACACCCAAGGCTTCCCTAATGGTAGAGGTACACCTCTGAGCTACCTCAGCGACAACGACGTCTCACCTTGATTCTCGTTGGCGCTAGCTCTTGGATGAAGATGGGCACCATGGCGCAAGCAAAACCTGTATGCAGGCCAACAAGGAAACGAGCAACGATGAAAGCCATCAGCGTTTCGGCATAATACGACGCAATGAATAGAAGACTACTGACGAACAAAATGATCTAAGCACATCCTTCTGAAAACTGCATTACATCGGACAGCCTACGTTATTGACGACCAGAAGGGCCTTGCGTGTGCCAAACGCTTTCTCCAAGGGCACAATGAACAGGCAAGCTACGAGCGCGCCAATGCTCTGCGTAGCTACGACAAACGACCATATGAGGTCTGCAGCGCTTCTACTTATAGTGATGTCGTACGAGCTGTAGAGGTGTTGCTTGAAAGCGGCCTGGACCACCTTCGCGGGAACGTTTAAGACAATCATGTGATACCCTGAAGCGGTTCTCTTTTACGCATGTGACTAGCGTACTAACCTACGGGTGCCATTGACAACACTGCCACTGAAAGCAGAATGCTGACTAGGCGGGTCTGCGAGCCCATTAAGTTGGTGAAGTCTTCCACGCTTGGTAACAGTCGGAAAGCACCAAAAGAACGCATGACGACTCTAAACGGCCAGGCTTGAATGTGTGAACCAATTATTTAAGGTAGCCGAGCGCGCTGGTATGACGAGGCAAGGCGACACTGCGAGGTATCTTATCATGGAATTCGCTGGCTTCCATAGACCAATAATATTTGTGTTCTCGATCAAGGAGCAGGCTGTTTTCACGATGCAATCGCATTCGTGGATTGTTAAAGGCATTCGTCGAAGCAGCTCAACTTGTACACTGTCGAAGACAGAGAGTAGTAATGGACGGTAACTTGCACAGATTCGACTTTTGTTTCAGCGACAAATTTAATGCTTGAAATTTGCCAAATTTTTGTGGTGAGCTGAGATGTTTATTACATTGCAAAAGGTCACATGCCGCATAGACGAGCTCAGGTCGCGGTGTGTTGTGTACGGCGTTCCTTCTTTCACTGTAAACCGGCTGGGTGTGTGACGGTGTGGCGGGGTTCGCAGTACTCTTCGCGGACACCAAATTTGTTCGTATTGGGCTGGTTTCCTTGGATTCTTTAGGATCCCCTGATGAGCTTGCGATAACTCTTGCAGTGCTGTCTTTTTGTTGACATGGAACACAAACCGATATGACTCACGAACGATGCCTCAGACGCAAGTTTTGAAACGACGTCGCTGGAAACCTAGTTTTCATCCGTAGGGCTGCCATTGGCTATGGCTAGTCGCATTCAGGCTGCAACTTGCTTGCTTGCTATAGGAGACTGTACCCAAGGTCAGTTGTTTCTAGGTTGTACGCAATTTTGCCATGTTATGCTGGGTAAGGAGGCAGTCTGATGCGCATCCATTCGGAAGGTATGGACACACCTGGACACCAGCGCCGGCTTAGCTCAGTGGCAGAGCGTCTGTCTTGTAAACAGAAGGTCGACGGTTCGATCCCGTCAGTCGGCAGGCTTCTTTTTGCTTCCGCCTAATTATTTTCTTTGGGGCACGCCTGGGTCAAAACATGGATGAGGGAAACTTTTTTTTGGGCGGGACTCATCGGCTTGGCTTAGCTCAGATCCTTCTATCTTGTTACCGCGTTTGCCTGCGTTGAGAAAGTATGCAACAGTAAACTGGAAGTGTAAGTTCGCTGGTGAACTGCGGTTAGCATGGATGCACCGATCGCCGTGGCGTGCCTTCGTGTAGGCTAGTGCCGAAGGAGGACAAGTTGGGTGGTTCAGTCCACCGAGCTTGCCGTTTCTATCACCGATACGCAGGCTCCTTTCAACGCTGGTTCAGGGTCGTAATCCCGCGCAAGGCTGAGTGAAATTTCTACCAACGCCCGTTGCGTATGTATTCGAGCGTAATGAAGATTACAGATTTACCACTGATGCTTAAGTTTGTTTATGAGTAGGCACTTGATAGTGATTGATTAATTGATATTTTGCTAGTAGATAGCCCTTGTTAGCGTTGAATTTTGGTGTGCGGCACTTAGGGTCCAGCCCAATTTGTACTGAAAGTCTATTCTCTTGCTAGCGCTGTGACGTCGTACAGCTGTCGATGTCGGTGCCTTATGCAGCCTTGGTCTGTTGTGCAGTCAAAATGCTTGAAACATATTTTAGCGATGGCAACTAGTGATAATGCCCCACTTGGTAAAGCCGGTATGGCCTGATTTACAGAAGGTCTTACAGCCGTATCGGACGTTCAGACTTATTTCAGATTCTTCAGGTTTGAGTTTAGGCTTGTGCATGCAGGCATGTTGCCACTGCCCCATGTAAGTGATCAACCAAGTTATATAACCAAGCGAATTTATTAAGAAGTCTGACCAATGATTGCACATAATTTATCATTTTACTCGGTCAAAGGGAATGAACCATCATATCAAGCTGAATCTAGCACAAGGGCTGCACCTAGTGTCCTTCGTCGGGATGTTCCAGCTTGAAGGCGTACTGGCTCAGCCGGAATTCGAATTTGTCATTGAGATTGAGCAAGTCTTGGACGCCCTGGATTAGCTCCTTCCGCTTCTCGCGGTTCCTCTGCTTCTGCTCGTCCGAAGTCTCGTCGTTGTAGATCTGAATGCCGTCGAGGTTCTCGAGGTGCTTCATCGACGTGTCTGCGAAGTGCTTCAGTCGCTTCTCCATGCGCTTAATCATCTCCTTTTGCTTCTCGTCTAAACTCGCGAGCATTACGACGCAGTTTATTCCTTTTCCGTACCATCGAGGAAGTTCTTCTCAAGCTCCGTCAGGTCAACATCGTTTTTCTCGAACACTTCTCGTAGTGCCGTTAGGTACTTCTTTTCGTAGTCGAGCAGCGCAGTGAAGCCAGAGTCCTGGTGATGAGCCTTGGGCAGCCCCATGACCATGCATTTGTCCTCCTTCTTGAAGCGATAATTCTCGAGGGGTTCCTCCCTGTCGGTTCCAATAAATTTCCCTGAAATAAATATATTTCACTGCAAAGTTATTCGTGAAACCGTACCTCTGAAGACGATCTTGGCACTGCCACCGTCGAAGTTTCCATTCTCGGCAATGAAGTCGCGTAGTTCACCAACCGTCCGAAGTAGCGGAAGAGTCGCCTCGCTGGAGCTCTCTTCAGCGTCCTCTGGCTTGCTCTCGCCGCCTTCTTGCGGACCCAACGGGACGTGCACTTCGAACTTCTTCCCAGCGCAGTGAATCGTGAGCGTCGCATTCATTTTGTCAATCAACCTGAATAAACAGAATACCTGTAGAAGTTTTGATGACGCAAACGAGACTGATGACAAAAACTCGAAGGAAAAATTTCGCAAACAACAACTGACGTTTACTCAGACAGAAAATCACGATGGACACAAACAACACTGAGGCGCTTTTCTTACGTCTCGTCCGGCTCTTGTCGTGTACTTCGAAAGTGATGGCAAGCACCCATTTACCGGCAAACTAGCTAGCTGTACAGTCCAATAATCCACTGTTTCGAGCAGGTGATCTCAGCGCGACGCAGCGGGGAAAACGCCAAGTGGAGAAATGAATAACGGAGAAGGTAAAGTACAAGGCGCGAAAGCGACCGGAAATAACACTTCTCGAGTGTCAGTGGCAACTACGCGGAAGCTTCACCCGTCTTAATCAATTGCGTGTCAAGTAAGTTCTCAGCGCGTGATAAAGCATTCTTAGCTAAAAGGCGTTTTAGCATTCAAGATTAAATACGTCTCCGTTAGTAGTAGCAGCCTGCATCCCAAGTATTATCGTATCACCCCATCACTATGACCTTTGTACTATTTCAGGTCCGCCGATGCGATGAACGAGTCAAGCATGGCACCAAGTGAAGGTATGCGGCTTGCTTCTATTGTGCGAGATGCTATATGCGGAACTTTTTCAGTTTCGGACATGCTCTTCTTCGAACGCCGGCTGTGCGAGGTGATCTCGCACATGCAGCCGACAGCAGTTCGCTGGCGAGGTGAGCATCAAAGTTGTAGCTGCCAATAACTGTGAAATTTAGTCGCGCTCGCTTTTGTGTTCTCCTGCACCGTCTACAGCAGCTACTTCTGGATTATCGATCCTTCGATACGATTTGTAAGCTACTAGAAGAGTTATTGTCATGTGTCTATAAGGTTCTTCTCGTAGTCTGGAAAGTTCTAGTCTGATGAAAGTGATCCAATACCTTTGTCGATCCTCCATGCGGTCGCATTCAAGAAGAACCACTCTGCAAACGTGATTTTAGATATCGCTATGGGAGTCGCTCTCGAAGCACCCGCTGTTCACTGCCAGCTTCGTAATGCTGATGGTTCTGTTCTTCATATTTGGGATTCACAAGCGAGTCATTGCTCCAAAGATGTAAGTGCTTAACAGGACCTCTTGTGGGTACATGCTCAGAGTGCGTGAGGCATGTTGCGGCATGCTTCATCCTAGAGTTCGGCGCCCATACCCAGGTACGGGCCAAACCTGAACCCGCGTAACACGGCACGGCAACACGGCACGGGGGATCATGACGGGTACGGGGTTTTAGTGTCGATCTCTTCATCCTATTTGCTTGCAGTCAGTATCCTGTCCGTATCCCTTATCCGCGCACAGCATTACGCTTCTTTCTCTATTTCTTGCTCCCGTCCGGTATTCCGTACCTCTAAGTGGTTCCCTCTCATAGCGAGAAACGACATTTCGAGGAGAACGAAGAAAACTAAATCTCTTGTTTTGTTCTGTCTCGTGAGGATTTCGATTTCCTCATTTCCGTCTCCTCGCGACGAGGAAAACCGTTGGACGGAACGTGGTGATTAGTCCCATTCTGCCACATTTATTTCCCGATAGTAGCCCCTGCGTGCGCTGCTACTAAGCATCGGAAGTCCCGCGTCGCGAACGGGCTTAAAGTAGTGGACTGCGTCAAAATTGACGAATGCCGTCGCTCTCATTGCATTCTTTCTTCGCACGCCCGAGAAGTACGAATGTGCATGGGGGGCATAAATGATTAGGGAGCTCAGTGGGGTTAGCATGGGACAACAGACGCATTCATGCCTTTGGGCACGTCAGACTCCTGAAGGTGCATCATATACAATGCATTTTCTAGGATGATCTGTGCGGATGCACTCAAAGTTTGACCTTTTCGTTTCACTTTATAAAAGCAGCTTTAAGTAGTGTAGTCATACCACTCGACTTTGCTTGTTGTTCCAAAGCAACTGCTGTTTCGACTTGTTTGAACTCCGCTAAGCAGCGAACTTGGACCGTTCGTAGGGCATTAAGGAAAATCTCAAGAGTCCCTTAAGGTTCTCAAGTGCTCAAGCGAGGGTTGCTCTACGCGGTAGTTAACGTTCCTCATGTGTACGTTGGTTCCTCGCGTTCGATTTTCTCCCTCTTTTAATTGGCATCCGATGCCACTATCTTATGCCGAGCGCTTCCGATGTCATGGATAATAAAACCTGATAGAGGCGAAGAAGCATCCTTCGGCACTCGATGGACGACTTCCGGACGGAAGCCTTTCTATTCACATCCCATTCTCGCTGTCCGCGGAGTGGATCGCACCCCCGTGCCGTCCACGTATATCCGTTTTTGCTTGCGACAACGCAGAGAGTTTCAGCGTAGTCACTAGTCCTACCTACTTTCTTGTTTTAAATACCTTCAATTTTCACTTAACCATCAACGCCCATGTAATTAGTGTGCTCTAGAGACTTCGTTTAAGAATGTGTTAGATGTTCCGGGTTCTCGCCTAAGAAATGATTCATTCAAACACCAGCGATGTTTGGCGGGAGTGCCCCCTTGAAGTGAACGCGACTAGTCATGCGTTCGCGTTCGTCATGGCAAACAAAACGGAACTGATACAGTTTCACTGACGCATTCAACGAACGAGAACGGTCCCTCGTCACGCCATGGGGACAGTGTGCCGCTTCGCATAATCCGATCAACTATTGCCCGGCGGAAAACTTGACTTAAACGCTGCGGTCCGCATTGTCCGCCGCCTGTCCTTGCGCGACCGCTGTGTGCATCGATTTTCTACTCACCTGGAGGCGTGGAAAACTTGCGCACTTCCAAGAGTAAATGCTTTCGCCACAGGTGGCAGCGCTTAGACGACGGCTAATGATTCTCGCTAGAGCGACCGCGCACGCCTGATTGTCATGGATTGTACGCCGCTGCGTCTTTCAGTTGTCATGCTACGAATCTTGCGACCATTGACATTTTCGCAGCAGTCCACAGTTGCGAATTGGATTATTTTATTGCGATATCGAATTTCCTGCGCTGATGTTCTTGCGTCCCTAGGCCTATTTGTACACCGGCCGTCGTGCACTTCAGATGGTCACTCCGCACTTGCATGACTCGTCCGCTTCTTCCCCGTTCCTCGCGAGATCGCGCTGGGCGACCATCCGCAGCTAGTTTTCATATTTCGGATAGCTATACTGCGTACCCGTCGCAAGCAAGCGTGCTGTCGCTGAGAGATTCGATGCTGGCTTGCGCGGCTCCTTATCCTTGCCTTAGCACCGTGCATTGATCTCTTTTAAGGATCGAACTTTATGTGTTTCTTTTTAGAATTGCCGCACGATGCCGTACTGTTCTCGCTGACTTCTGCCTCAGTTGCGACGAGGTACGTTTGTCGACTCTGCGGGTAGGTCTATCGGCTTGATCGAGCCCGATCCTCTTCTGAGGTAGGATGTGCGGCGAATCAAAACCCCTGACGATACGCTTGAAGGCATTCGAACTTTCATTTCTTTCGACCGTTACTCTTGCCGAAAAGCTACCAAAAATCGTCCCAACGCACTTAATGTGGCCGTTCTTCAAGAACAGTTAGGTTAACAAAGGATCTAGGTCAAAATTCCATCATGGCACAATGACTAGTTCTATGACTTCATCAAGGTGTTTAGAATGGTAAGCTGATAGTGCGGCCTGCGTACGCGACACCGCCCGGTGACCGGCTGGCCAACTTCGCCCTGTAGCAGCGTCGAATGCGCGGTCAGCCTTGTTCAACAGTGAACTAGTTCTCATATACCTATGCTAAACGGGTCTATCATATCGTTTGCTTTTGCTTCTGTGCGCTACTGTTCTGTTTCTGCGCCTTTCAGTATCATTGTTTGTTGGCGATAATTCCAGTACGGCGTATGAGCTGAAATGCATTGCGTTACAGGCGTAGATCGTGAATAAACGTGAAACTCGGATTCTTAGAGGGAACCATTACGGACATAGTCCAGTCACGTATTTCTTGATCGTGATCTAAAGCCAAGCTATAACCGAAGTTCAGAAACGAAGGACTACGGGTGGTTTTAACGACACTACGCTCGAAAGGTACGTTGCCGGGTTAAAACCTGAAGCAATGGGCTAGTAAGAGCCTGAAATATACCTTGTTGTTCGAGTTCACGGTACTTTATTCCTTAAAAGTTCTGTAAATTTTGCGTTTTCGTTTCGAGGGAAAGGAATCTCGATGAAGGAATAACCCTACCGGACGTAACTGTTAGAACCACTACATTTGGACACTAAGATGCTTCCCATGTGAACTTAACACTTGGACGATGCCCACTGAACGGTTTAGAAACTTCTTTCGTCATATTCTTCGTTCTTCTGACATCGAAACCGTTGCTCGCTTCCGATGGTGTGCTGCGACATAAGGCAGTGAAGGTTGGTAGCCGCACATTTTAACCAGCCGATCATTTGGTTTAGACGCGTTCACCATTTCGCACATTAAAGTCGCCACCTCGGCGATTACGGAGGCGACAACCGCCGCTGTCGATCTCGCACGACAACTCATCGAATCCAGCGTCCCGTCGGCCGAGGCGTTCGGAGTTTCGGAAGTCAGCAACGTTCACGATTTCATAGCATCGGGTAGGACATTCCCACAAACGCAGATTTGACCACTAGCCGAACCCTTTCGGTCAATCATAGGTTTTCCGAACACAACAGCGCTGGAATAACTGCTACCAGGCTAGCATCCAGTGGCCCAGAAATTTCGGTTAAGCATCAGAAAGAGGCTTATCAGTACGAAAAGTGCGCCGCTCAAGCACCACGTACTGCAGGAACTTCTGTTCATAACGGACCGCTTTCTATCAAGGCACCTAGCTAAGCAACGAGTGTAGCGTTACAGCCAAAATCAAAGCTTTTGTCTTGTTGCATAACTGGAAAACGCATGATGTATGCCCTCGGCATGAATGCACTTATGACTTCCGTTTGTCATCCGGGAGGGCTCGCTGGGAGGCATCCTGCTCTCGAGCTTGCGAAACGCTATGGCGCATGCGGGTCTCGCCCGCATGACTCAGTGATTGCCACTCTCTCTCCTCCGATCGCGTCTTTTGTACACAAGCGCGCGCTTGCCAGCCGCCACACAACTTTGCATTGTTGCTTCCGTCGAGGGCTGCTACTTGCCGTGCGCAAAATTGATACCAGTTTTATCGATTTAATTCGCTAGACATTTTCTGCGAAAGTAACACTTAGCCCTGATGAATCTAAATGTAAGAAGCTTCAATGCTTGCACGACGTACTTCATTGTTGTCCACAACCTTCGCCGCTTATCAGTTTGCAACCGACCAAACCTAAGAAAGCTCATTAAGGCCGCCATTAAGAGTTGTTCTTTAGAAACCTATCGAGAAAAAAGTGCTTACGCATAAACTCGACATCCGATAAAATTCATGTAGTTTTAGAGCCTTGCCTTAGTCACCGACTTTGTACAAGCGATTCCTTTGCAATTTCGTGCTTAGATCCTACAAACGCGACCTTCTCGCTCGACGTCGGCAACAGTTCTGTAGCGGCGGAGAACAGCAAGCTCGCGTCACTTGCGGTTCCCTTCTTCCCGAGGGCTTCGAACCGGTCACTCGTCGCCGACTGGGCCGAGCCGGTGGTCTCACGTGTGCTTTCGGACGCAGCCGCGCACGTCGCTTCCGCGGTATCCGCCGCTGCAGCTGTCGGCGCTGCTCCGCAGTCGCTTGTGAACTTCACCGACGAGGGCGGGGCCTTCGTCTTCGACAGCAACAACAGCGCGTGGCTGCTAGAGAACGCAACAACAACCATGATGGTCGTGGAACAAAAGGCGGTACTACCGATCATTATACGCTTTCCCTTAACATCACGTCGTACAGGTCGAATTGCTCCCGCTGGACACCATGATCCACACTATGCTTTTCGGGTTGGCCGCTCTGTTTATGGTCATCGGTGGTGCCATTCCATACGTGTTTCAGGTGAGCACGTTTCCCGTCTTCCTTCTCTTTGCTCATTGATAAATAAACCTATTGGCATTGACATACACGGCACGCCAAGTTAATGTGCTTCATTTAAGTATGCCGAGATCCACAAGCGGAAGAACGCGCTGGGCTTCTCCTTACTCGTGTGCCTCGCTCTCTGTGTTGCCAATATCCTCAGGATACTCTTCTGGTAAGCAGCATCGGCTAAAGGCAGGACACCATGATTAACTAGCTCCTTCTAATCACTAAAATGCTAAATGCGTAGGAGCGATGGGTCGGGTCTAGTAGCACCTGGGAATGAAAAAGATCAGCGGCGTTAATCACCGCTTGCGGGTCCGCAAAACACCCGACGTGTAATGCGATTGATAGCCTGACCCGATAGTTGCTGGATACACAACAACAACAAAGACCCCGAAATCGATCGAAGTTATTGGTCGCTTACCGGCGTGACTGGTGTGTGCAAGCCATAAAAAGCAAGGCTAATATAAGCGAACAAGACACGAAAACAATGAAAAGCTGAGTAGACTTGACAGTTCAAGCTTTTCTAAAAAAATGCCCTGAACGCTGCTTTTTTTGCTAGCATACTAGCGCCATCCAAACTTTCGACTGTCATTCTTTCTTTCAGGTTTGGTAAGCGGTTTGAAACCGTGCTGCTGGTGCAGAGCGTCGTCATGACCACCTGCATGATCCTCATGCTCGAGATCTCAGTTCGGATGAACAAGAAGCATGTGCCAAAGGGGCAGCGAAAATCAATATGGAGTAAGTTTCGGTCAGGTAACCACGTAGAGAGCTGCAAAAAGTGAACGGAAACTGAAAATCGCAGTTCATAACGAGCTGATAAACACTTTATGACATCACACGCAGTATTCAGCACACAACTTTAATCGACACTGGCATAGGCACAGGAATGTATGTGGGTGAAGAGATCGCCAATGCGGCATTCGGTCAGACGTTCGCCTCGCTAGTGACGCAATAAACCCGCACAGGCTCCATGCTACTCGTGGAGGACGGCTCGCGCAAGCTGAGATTACAGCCGAGCGTTGTGATTTCACCGTTGGTGGTGAGGCTTGGCGACGGCTGCTGCGAACTGCTGCCCGTCGGCCTGCACCAACTGCCCGTCGTACTACCGTTCTAAACGCAAGGAATGAATGAGCTGAATTTACGCGCTCGACTAACCTGCATAAGCTTCTCGTGCTCCGGAAATCGACGGCTCCCCGGGGCAGGGTCGGAGTCAGCTTCACGCCCGCTTATCCGCTTCCACTTCTTACTTCCGAACCATCCACGTCCGCGCTTCCACTTTCCCGTCATCGCAGTCTTCGCGTCGCCGTTGTTCAGCTTGCTGCCAGATGGCGACGGCGTCTTGCGCGGGTGGTACGGCATCCGAATGGGTCCGTCATCGCTGAGACTGTCCGAGGAGCCTGTCAGTAGACGCTCGATGATACCACCTTGACTGCTCTCTTCCGTCTTTGCGTCACTAGTAATAGTGAAGTGCGGCGCGAGAGGCTCTTCGGTGTCTGCATGCGATTTGTCGTGAATCTTATGCGCATTGTCCGCCGATCGTCCCCTCCTTAACACGCTCAATCGTTTTAATCGAGCTATCTGTTCACTAACCTGCTGGCATTCGGCTTTGTCACAGCGAACACCATCGGCTCGGTCAACCGCCTTTCCGTGGGCTGTCGCTTGTGCAGGACGCCAGCGGTGGACGTTGGCCGACGCTTGCCATGCGACGGCATCCCATGCGATCGCGGCTTTGCACGGTTGCCGCTACGGCTCATTCGCGCGACATGATCCGGAGGCTTCGGCAGACACGTCGGCACACACCCGTAGAACGTACGCCACACCGGCAGTATGGCGCGCAGCGCAGACCGCTTGAACTCCTTCACGGTGAAGGAGTAGATAATCGGATTGAGCATCGAATTGCAGTAGCCTAAAGCGCATGTCTCGAATAAGCGGTGAGATAGCTTCGGCAGCTCACCTAGCCACGAAGAGATATCAATGAACAGCGTGGGAATGCAGCCGCTGCACTGGTAGTCTAAACTTGACTGTTCGCTTTGCAAATCTGCAGTGGACTTACTGGCTAAGTACAAGCTGAAGAAGGGCAACCAGCAGAACAGGAACGAGCACGAGACCACGCCGAGCGTCTTCGCAATTCTTTCGTGCGTCCGCAGTACCCTCCTTTGCTGTTCGACCATGCCATTATTCTTGCCGAAGTGTACTCTGAGTGCGGTCTAAACCGTGCGTCATGGTGATGAGATCTTTGCGTTCTGAGAAACCTTACATTCTGACTGAGCGTATTGGTGAGGAAGTTCATGTTGTGGCCGAGAATGACCAGGAACCCTCGATCCAGTGCTCGCTGACGGTTCCTCGCTAGTCGATAAATCCTCCAATACAGGGTCAGCGTGACGGATGCAGGTAGGAAGAAGGCGAAGACGACACTGTGAGCGAGGTAACGGATCTCGTTGCCGGCAAAGCAAATATACTGAAAGTCCCGTCTGTACGGCTGTTTGGCATCCCCCTCAACCTACCTCATCCGCGCAGTTAGGGGAGCTCTCCCAGCGAACCGTGGTGAGAAGAATGGTCGAGGAGAACGACCATATCATGATCATTACCATGATCACCTTGAACTTCGTCACCACGGATTTGTAGCGCAGGGGTCGCGTCACCGCAAGGTACCTGTCCACGGAGATGACGCATATCGTCACCTGAAGCGCCATCCGTTTCATGCTGCTTCCGCATTCTCAACGTCGCTGGGCTTCCGAATTCCGAGATCACACCACACACAGTGGTTAACGAGCTCTCGGCACGCGGAAGCTCATTAATACGTATTGAGTCGTTAGAGAGCGCCCGTGATTCCCCACTGCCCTGGAGTCAGACGGGATTGCCGGTTCGCCTTTCTTCGCGCCTTCTACTTCTTTTTTCTCGCATCCCGCGAACAACCGGACAAATTGTGATTGATAGCGCGGGCCTTCCTGGAAGTGCCCTAACCGGCCGGAAAAGTGCCTGGGACGAAAATAGCGCCCGCTCTACGGGAAAACGTGTTGGATTTGGATGTGCCTGTGAGCGTCAAGTCAACAAGAACTCACCACGGAGCACGTGCAGAACGTGACGTCGGCGGCGACCCAAATTCGGCACAGCAGCCGACCGAAGACCCACTTGCGCGTAATCAAGTGGACGGCGCCGAGCGGCAGCACGATCACGCCGACGAGGAAGTCCGTCAGGCCGAGGTTCCACACCAGCAGCGTGGTGTTGGTGCGGCCGACGCGCGCCTTGAAGAAGAGCACGAGCAGGTTGCCGAATATGGTGAGCAAGATGATCACCGTGGCGGGCACCGTGAACAGCACCATCACCGCCACGGGAACATGTTCCATGTTCTCCATCACCGGCACGATCAGCTGCGCCTAAATTTCCTCTGCTGTCCCTTTGCATGCTTGAACTTGAACGGTTTTTTTCTCCACGAAGCCCAGCGTCACTCCCTGCGACTTTGCTCTTCGGCGGGTTCCTTTTTGGAGCTCAGTCGTCTCATTTCTTTAATGCGCTATGGAAATGTTCACACAATGCCTTATTGTTTCCGCTCGCGTTGCCGGCCAACTAACTTATGAAACCCGACAAATCTGACGTCGTGCGTTTTCAAGTGGGGTTGGATGCCGAGCAAGCCGTTTTTCAAATATCTTCCTGCAGGATTACAAGTGACGTAGTTGGAAGTAAGGATTACATCTTCTTATTCCCTGGTAGCTAACGCGCGTCCCAGCCGTGCACGCTCCTCATGGTGGTCTCGCAAGTAATTTCGTGGAGTGAGGTAATTCGCGCAAAAAACTTTATGGCTTTCGGCCGGAACTCTAAATCTTTCGACAAAGCGCTCATCCAAAGGGTTCGTTTCACGGAATGGATCTACGCAGACAAAAAGGGCTCGTATTCGAATGCGGCACACGGCAGCGGCGCGCCATAAATTTGTTGGTGGACAATTTGCCTGACGAGCGTTATACCCGACGTGGACGTCCAAATGAAAGGGTCTGGTCAGATGCTCTACGACCCAGGCAATGCGCTGAGACATGCAAGACTAACGCTAGCATTGGGCTGTTGGATTGATAGCTTACTTGGCGAAAGCATTCTTCGGTGATGTTCAGTGAATCGTTGGTGGTCATCAGAGCTGGGTTTCGTTCGGACCGAGGCCCAGTTAGGAACCGTACATTCTCGAAGGAATGAGAATGATCAGTCACAGCTGATTAGGCAGTAAGCGCCGATAGGCGAATGTTTCATCGGTTGCTGTCCTGCAAGCCTGCAACGGAACATGTACACAGCGGTCTTCCTAAATACTGTCACGCAGGTGACACATCACGCATCTACTAACAGGATTGCCAACTTTTGTCCATAAATGCAGTGGTGTTGAAATCGTCGCTCAAAAGAAAACGGCGGCGGAACGGCTTCCCCGACGGGCGCACGTTAGCAACTTTCGGTCTTCGACTCATGCCGTTGCTTGCGGTAGGCGCGTGGTTGCATGCTTGAAAGGAGGCTTTTTGTTGTCAGGAACCCGCAGAAACACGAACTCGCCGCCGCGAGTGCCATTGATCCCTTTCACTCCTTCCTGTTCCCCTTTTCCGATGGACTTTCCAATTACCGCTACACACGCGCTGCTGCAGAGCCGTATCGAACCTGTGTGTGAAAGCCTCTAGCCGAGAACGACAGCGCTAAGCGCACGTCCCATGAGAGCGATGCATAGGTTCGTATCGTTGGCTATGCCTAGGAGAGTACACGCAACAAGCCATAAACTAAGGGTTGGTCAGCGCCTGCACCTTGAAGATCCCGCAAACTAGTGAGGGGGATCCAGAAGGCATAGGTATTCGTACTCCAGTAGGTCTAGACCGTGTCACTGCATTGGTGAAGCCAGCACTTGCTACGAACTGCATGACAATCCATAGGACGTCAACGCGTAAATTCAACATGCCGAAGCCGGTAGGAACAAGCGCAAGAACATAGCGTGGAATGTGATCGTTTAATCTAACGGAGCACACAAGAAAGCACTGGCCCCCAAAAGTACCGTTGGTACGAGTAAATGCATATTCATGCAACAGAGCTGATTCTACGAATATGCCTCTGAAAGCTCATTCTATGCATAGGTACATCCATACCATGCCAAGACCCTACACAGTAGTAAAAGGATTAGAAACCCAAATGCGCAGTCTGGTGTGGAGCCTGCAAGCTTAGCGACTGGAATGGCCGGAATGGACGAAGAACAAAGAATGCGCGTTCACGGTGCCGCATCTTCGTCGCCGCTGCTTAGCGCTGCTAGTGCGGGAACAACGTTAACTCGTAGCAGGCGCGCATTGCGAGCAAAGCAAGCGAGAAGAAAGGAAGGATCGAGAGTGAATGAATGAAATGGCGGTAGCCACGCCCCAGCCACCGTGCCGTAATGAGGAATGGGCCATTTTCACACGTTCACGAGACCACGACACTTGCTGATTAAGGACAGCGTGCAGGCCTAGGTTTACGAGCTCTAAAACGTAAACCGCTTAGAGGCCGCTGCAGGATGTCGGTAGAACACAATTAGAATCGATCAGAAATAGAGGGAACAAAGAACGGCATGAACATCATCTGACACGGAACGCAAGAGACACAATGAGTTACCGCAAAAGCGACGGCAAAAAGGCGCCCAAGAGCATACCATTTTTTAACCGAAACAATAACTGTTCTGTTTAGAAGGCGATGTGTTCAGTGCCTTTTGGAAGTGGAACGATCTTTCAAGCTTCATCGTCGCGCTGGGTGCCTTCACGCTGCTCGCGTCCATTATAACCGTCATTTTCACACGGGTAAGCACTTTACTACGCGCGTTGCAAGGAATCTGTGCCTCATCTGGGTTCTATTTTTGAAACCGAGATTCCTTTTTTGTCCACATCAATAGGCACGCAAGCATGCTGGAAGTGAGTATGGGAATGCTGAGCAGAATCGAGATGGGTAAAGGTGAACGACTAAGGAAACCATCAGGCTACATAGTGAATCTTCAAATGCGGAAGGAAATCTGATGAAAGCGCGAAATTATGCTCCATGAAAGCGTTTACCTGTTTTTCGGCATTAAACAGTTAGTCGAAACGCTAAAGCAACGTGCAGCGACTGCATGAACTCGGAGCAAAGCGCTTGTGGAAAGCCCGCTTAGTCTCTTCACCGTAAGGAGTGGCCGTCTAGCAGCCTATCGAGTTTCAAAAAGTGCCCTAGCCCGTGTGCCAAATAAAAAACATTAAGTCGACGAACTGCGCGCGCATCTTAATCGACCAGTAAGCGGAAACGGCGGCGAATAGGGGGCAGGAAGCGTGCGTTAAACTCTGGGATTGCCGAGATCTAAAACGTGACTACGCGACAACCGAGCATCCAGCCGTCCGGCAAGCGAGCTCACCAGGCGCTCTTTGAGGAAGGTTTCCCAGAAGCGTGAATGTTTAGGCTCCAGGCTGAATAGAGCCCGAGAAGTGTGAACGGATTACCTTCATTAATTGCGCAGATATGAGCGGACTTACGGCGGTTGCGCATGATACTGCATGCAAAGCAAACAAGGGAGAGGGTGGCTCGAGGTAATTCCCAATATTACCCTGCCCCTTGAGGCTGATTTAATTGGCAGCCTAGAGACGGAGGAACACGCTTCGTTAAGCAATTCAAAAAACGCCAGTGCTATAACGATGCTTTAAAGCCGTCTGAATAGGGCCATATGCGTGTCCTCTTTCTGGGATAACGGAATCATATCTTAGTGTGGGTACAAGCTTTGTTTGACCCGGTACTAGCCAAAAGTGAACTATCTGAAGCTTTGGCACACAAACATGCCTCGTGGTTGAGTGAAAGCGGTGCATGACGCGTGTATGCAATTGAAGTGAGGATCAGCGAGCGCTTCGCTCGGGCAAAAGTCCGCTACAGCCGTTGGCGAAATTTGATTACTTGAGCGCGTAAAATGGCTATTTATTCAATGCTTTCCTTTGTGTGTTGCGCTGAGAATGTAGTATGCTTTGCGTCCTCAGCCGGGAAAAAGGGACAAGTGTCTTCGAGGGTTTACATGGTATGAGAGCATGCGAATGAGCACTTTGAAGTTCCGCGACGTTGGATGCTGTGCGAAAGGGACGCCATGCGTTGTACCCGCGCAAGAGATAAATGTTGCATTGATACGCCTGAGGTTTGCTCGAGCAATTTGCCAGCTCTTTTGAGGAGCCTGAACAGTAGCTGAGATGAGGTTGCGGACAGGCAACGAAGATCCGTGATATGCAGCTTTTCTCCGACGTGCGGAACGTGCCTATACTTGCTCTTTATGCCATTTTGTCGGGGAACCTTGATTAAAGAAGGCGTTTATAGTTTCCGATCTACGTGGAAGGCCTCGGACTGGTTGCGCTGCTCACGGAAGCCTGCCTCGGCCTCCCCCAGCTCATTCGGAACTTTCAGCGGAAGGCAACCACCGGCATGAGGTATTCTAGTGATTTTACGTTTAACACAGATGACGAGCCGTTTTAGCGTGAAGATGGTGACGCTTTGGCTGGTCGGTGATCTCGGCAAGACGACCTACTTCATCGTCCGCGGAAATCCGGCTCAGTTCTGGGTCTGCGGCTTCCTACAGGTAGGTTCCACCTTCACGGAAGTGACTCACCAACGACTGTTCAGATTACCATCGACATCCTGATCCTGTTCCAAGTGTGGTTCTACGGGCGTCGATCACGGTCGTCGCGAATGCCGCAGTACGCAGCGCCTGCCACCGCTGAGAAGCTTTAAGATGTGATTCCACCTCCGCTAGTCTCCTATCGCTAGCCTCCCGCTCTTGCATGCCAATCGTGATATTCCACAAGCTGCTCGAATCTTTCCGGTGAACTGGATGCTTCATATTTGCCAACTCTTAATTTTACAGCACCGAAAACTATTCCCGTAAATAGTTGCGCTTCGTACCAAAACATTCTCTGTCGCTTTCTTTTTTCCTGGGCACTCCCTAAATGTCCGATCGTCCAGACATTCGCGCAGACGGGTATCCCAAATGTGTTACGCAAGCACCTATAGACGGATGTACTGTCCTCAAAGAGCTGAAGATCGCATTTCTCTTCCACTTCGTCCGATGTTCGTTGACTTGTGAGCCTGATATCTCAGTCAATTGTACTTACGTTCCCTACCTGTTGCACTCGTTACATGTTCCATCTACCTTGTAGACATGTTTCTTTTCACGGTATCGGTTTATACAAGCTATTCGAGTTTCTTTTTGAAAGCTAGTAAGGCCATGAGATCAAGGATCAACGCAGAAGCACAAGTTCTTCATACGGTTCACGCTAAAGCCAGCTACGCTTCGATCCCATGCTGCCTTTTCGTAAGCTGGACTTCCTTGGAGGAGGACTGTAGGATCCTGGCCGCAGCGTAGTGGACCTTTTCCTTTCTTCGCCACTAGGCTGCATGGCGGTTGAGTAGGTAGAGGGCTCAGAGATGCCTGACGTTGTGTCCAAGTCAGTGGTTGTGTTCTTCGAGATGTGTTGGACGGAAGAAGTATCGAAGTCGTCAATGTCTTCGAACTGCGCATCGTAGGCGCTGATTGTGTCCTAAGCCATGTATTATTTGCGTGTACTTAAACACCCAATCGTTTAGGTTCTTGCTTCATTTACCTCAAATCGAACGCTCATCTTCTTCGGAGGTGGAGGTTGAAGACTCTCGGAAGCGTCGGATTTGCGCTGGAACTTTCGCCGAAACGAACTCGTGATTGAACGCGTCCTGAAGCTGGCCTTCTTCTCTTCCGCGTCGACGTACTCCGGAAAATTGCCGTCTTTGAGGAAGAGGGGCACGAGTTCCGGTGGCCATATGCCGTCCATAAGCATGTGTGTTTGCGGGACTCGGTCTAGCTTGCCTTCCTTCACGTATAACGCATTCTAAATTACATCAGTCTCACTAAAGACTTCAAATCGGCTGAATACCTGAACGAGTTCATCCAGATCCAGATCGCATAGCACTGTCGGTTCAAGCCCGATGTTGTGCCCTAGCGCGGTTATTAGCTCCTTTACCCGCAGCCTGCAACCAACGAATCACGTGGACCTTGGTGCGCACTCTTCGCTACTTACTCCTTAGCTCCAAACCAGATCTTCACGTTGGCAATGTTGCGCAGCTTTCTGCCGAGGTAGTACAGCTTACGGACGTACGTCGATCCGATGTCTAAAGTCGGACTATTATTGGAGCTCCAAGGCGTGCAGAGATACCGAGCGCGATCGTCGAAATTGCCAGACCAAGGCATATGTACACGATGATCAGCGGAAGGTAAGCGGAGCTGCAACATAGCTTCAAGTTGTGCCTGCTCCAGATACGGTTACTCACTTCTTCGGAATTAATGCCCCGTATTCGATGGCAGTGAAGCAGAGAAAGGCAAAGTAGATCCCATTGAAGAAGTCCGCTTCGTCATTAATGAATGCAACAAGAGCCGCGCCCATCGCCTAAAAACTGCACGTTCTTGTTCTCAAAGGGCAGCGCTTGCCTACCAAGTACAGAATCACGATTCCCATTAGCGTTAGCGGTGAAATCTGGTTCGTTTCTTCTGGCTCCACGTTTTGTGCAGCCTCCAACGACAAACTCCTCGACACTTTGCGGCGGATGGGCGAGCAATAGCGCTTTCGAATGAAGCGCTCCAAGTTTTGAAGGTAGCGTCCGAAGTTGGTAAAGATTATCACAGTGAAGGGGACTCCGATGAAGCCATAAATGACAGTGAAGATTCGTCCGTTCGTTGTTTCTGGTTCGATCTTGCCGTAGCCTAAACGAGGCTCTTGGTATCTGAAGTTGTCGTGATTCGTCTAGTATTTGTTTCGTCCATCCAATTAATGTGGAGGAAAATTAAGCATGCATGCAAGGACTTGCATAACATCTTGGGCTTGTAGCCACGATAGGTGACATTAGCATGGAGCATGCCAGCATGCGACGGGCATGCAACCGCAATGATGAAACTCAAAGCTACGAATGATACGTAGCCCTTTCCGCCCGTGAACGAGCAACGTGCGCGCGGTCCGCTGCACGTACCAAGCGTTGTGAGGATGCCGAAGCCGAAGAGAACCGCATTCTTCAGGTTCCATTCCATCCTCTCATCCTCGTACTTCCTATCCGCTATGCAGTACTGCGTGATGAGATGGGCTAATTCATCACGGCTTCGATTCGGTGCTCTAAATGTGTCGTGTTGTGAATGCGTAAAGAATGGAAGCGGTCCCAGTGGACCGCCACCAACTCACCGCATGACACTCTGGACGCAGTCAAGCCTCGAGTCGATGTCCCGCTGCCGCATAAACTGCGAGTACGGGTACTCGAAGTGGAGGAACACCAGGCCTCCGAGCACGGAATAGGCTATGAGGAACAGCACGCAGAAGAAGTTCACTAGCAGCGGCTTTCGATATGTGGTAAGGCTCTAAATATGACGCTTGATCTGGACTGCAACGAGGCCCTTACTTGTTTGATCCGTGCAAGACATCGTATCATCGTCGGCTCGCTCGTCCAAGGCTACGTCCATTTCACGAGTACCATTGCGTATGTGTGCTAAACCGGTCAAACTTATCGTGCTGCCGAATCGAATGAAGGCGACATTGTAGCCTAGCTTGTTTACGACAGCTGACAACGAAAACGCATTGACCGATTGGGGTAGTTTACATCAAGAATGTGCCAAGCTAGTGCTAATCGGCTGAAAGGTTACAAAAATGAGGCGCCGTAGGCAAAAACTCGTCGGGTGGATCTATGAATGGACAAGTTAGGGGCTTATTCGAAGCCACGGAGCACAGAATCGCAACGTAAGATCGAAAACAGGCTGTAAACAACCGTCACTCGGAGAGTGGGCTCACTGGAAAACATTTTTAAGTGCATGCGCGGAAGTCGTGCCGAATCGAGCGACTACCAGTGGCGTCAATTAGCTGTGGCGGGCGGATGAGGACCGGAACTTCATTGCGGCGTGGACCATCCCTCAAAACTCGCAAGCTGCTACACTCTGATTGCGGGATGGAAAGAAGGCATGCGTGGCTCAAAATAGGGCTAGCGTGGACGTTACACTAGAACCCTGCCAGGAGTTTTAGAAAGTATATCCGATTGCCACGAGGGCCAGAGGTCTTTCAGACAATCCTCGACAAGTGGAAGCAAACGCCACAACACATGTCCCTTCTAGGTCCCTAGCGGCTTTCCCACTGTGCGCTTCCGCGTTCCATTTTTCGTGCCAGTGCTTTTTTTGAAGAATAAGCCTAAATTATGGCCGGCCGTTGCCATGCATGAGGAAATCACGTTAACAGGATATGTTTGGCTGAGTCAGTGAAGCGAAATTTGGCAATCAATCCGGTCAGAGCTGCCAGAAAACCATTGCAGTAAGTTGTCGGTAAAGCCCCGAGTTTCAAGCAAGGAACTATGCTGGCCAAAGTCAAATGCCATGTAAGCGGCTACATGCGTGTGAAAACATGTAAATGACGAACTTGGAAAAGTTTTCTTTGCTGCGACACCGCTCACTCCCATGGGGCATATTTGACAGTTAACGACTTGTCTCTTCACGCAGAAGACCACCATTGTTCCGTGGGTTCCAGGCTAGCATACTTCCGGACTGCCTACCCACGAAGGCAACCATCCACACATACAGAAAAACGAAAGCAGATTTTAGTCCTGAAATTAGTGCTACGTAAGGGATTCATCTGAACTTGCATCCGCATAGGTTCAGTGCATTAGTACGGTTGCACACTTCGGCACATTGGCGTCTGCTCGATGACCACCGGTGACAATTTAGGCGTCTTTATCACTAACCGAGACTCTATCTGATGCAGGCTAGAACTATCATGCGTCACACAACCTCCTTTCTCTCCTCCTTGAGGACTACGTGCACTAACCAAGGACGCTTAGTGTTTGTGACGTCAGTTGCCCTTCCGACCACCACGTGGTGTGGCGACAAGCGAGTGCAAACTTCTCAAAAGTCTCGCGTGGTCCGACGCGACCTGTGACCTGTTCCAGCATGATTCCCGCGGAGCGCTTGCAATTCCGACGGGTCCGCGGCTAAGCTTCGAATGTTTTGCGGATTTAAGCCGCTATCAACGTTTTTGTCACATCCGGAACAATAAGTAAAGCTTGTGCTCAATTCGATTAATGTGGCTAGAAGCGTTAGGTATCAAAATAAGTTTGCAAAGGCGCCTTGATAACTCTTTTAACGGTTCAGTGGTACACCTTCATTGAGCGGTGTTTTCTGCAGAATGCCATACAGACATGCCCTTTTCTCTCAATTTTTATCATGCGACTCATCTTTCTCATGTCTGCATGGTCTACGTGCATTTTTATGCTTTAAACAGACGTTATTCAAGTGCTTGAAAATTAAACGTTGCGATTTTGCGTGGTCGGCTACATTTTACGTCTAAACACACTTCTCTGTGCATAGCCAGCAACACATTCAGTCTAACTGTTACAGAACAATGTCGTCGGCGCTGGTCAGGGAATTGGCTAGCAAGCCGGACATCACTAAGCCACGCTGGGACCAGAGCACGTTCGAAGGCCGGGCTAAACACTTCTTCGCAATCACCAACCCACTGAACCTGTTGGCCAGCAACCAGCAGCTGGAAGAAAGCCGGCGCGTCGTTCTCGAATACAAGTAAGCAGCAATGTTAGTTCGAGAGACGACAGTTTGTTTTAGAAGTGACAAGGTGCCGAAAGATCTCACCGTCGATCAACTATGGAAGGCAAAGTCACTCTACGACTCCGCTTTCCATCCTGTCACCGGCGAGAAGATGTTCATCTTGGGTCGGATGAGCGGGCAGGTCCCGTGCAATACGGTTAGCTTCGGCTCGCTTTTCTTTGTTAGCTTTTTTGATGGTTTCAGGTGATTACTGGCGGCCTGCTCGGATTCTACAAATCGACGCCGGCCGTCGTCTTCTGGCAGTGGCTTAATCAGACATACAACGCCAACGTTAACTACACGAATCGATCCGGCGACGATGCTACTACGCCGGAGCAACTCTTCAAGGCCTACTGTTGCGCGACCGGTGGAGCGCTGACGGCAGCGCTTGGTCTGAACAAAATTGCAAAGGTGTGCTTCGAGAACTTTGAGCCACGCAGCAAGCAATAGTTAGCAACAGCGAAAGTCAGCGCTTTCTTGCATGCTTCACAATTGCCCTTGTAAGTTTTAGAAGCTGCCACCTCTCTACGGTCGGCTTGTGCCCTTCTGCGCCATTGCCGTGGCGAACGCCATCAACATTCCCATGATGCGGATCAAGTAAGATTACCACACGCAGGTTATGAACTAATTTCACGATTGCAGAGAGTTTACTGAAGGCATTCAACTGGAAGACGAACGCGGAAACAAGGTCGCTAAAAGCACCAAAGTCGCTTGGTATGTCATTTAAGGGCTCAAGCATTTGCTCGGAGTCGATGAATGCACACTCATTTCAGGTTTGCGATCCCCATGGTCGTCTTTTCCAGAGTGCTCATGGCGACTCCATACATGGGTACGACTTGCATCGGTTTTATAGAAAGTGTAACCGCGACGCTTTCAGTTCTAACTCCGATGCTGATCAACCGGCTTGACAAGACGCAGTGGTTCCGAGCGCGTCAGTGGCTCAGCGTACCGCTTCAGACCGCCATGTGCGGCCTCATCCTCCTCTTCTCTACGCCTCTTTGCTGCGCGATCTTCCCACAGATGACTCCCATTGAGGTACGATATCACTCGTGCCTGAATGTAGGCTATACGAACTCAACTCAAGCTATTCCACAGCTACGCATGCCTTGACTAAGCCTACAGTTACACTTTTCAGGTGAAGGACTTGGAGCCCGAGGTGCAAGCAAAGATTACTGCGCTGCGAAACCCGCCGAAGGTGCTCTACTACAATAAAGGACTCTAGCCACTTAGGTTCGCCATCCACAATGTACATCCTAGTATTTAATGGATCTTGCCTTTGTATACGACCTGACTTGTCCTCTACTAGTGCCATTTCTGCATTGTACTTCCGGGTTTCTTCAGAATGAAGATTTTATTAGTTTATGGAGCGCAACAACAACAGAGTGAGAAAATAACGGATTTACAGCCACGGCTCACGCCACGATCTCGTACCGGACTGCCGTCAGCAGCTCGGGCTTGTTGACGGCGCGTACCTTCACCAGGTGCGCTTTGCGGGGCTGTTGCGGCTAAAATATACACGTCACGCTTATTAAAGGATGCACAGAGTTGCTACGCATTGTGATGGGCACGCACCTGTCGCTTGAGGGGGACGAACTCCTCGCGGCCCTCCTTCACGGCTCGTTTCTTCGCGTCGTTGGCCTTCGCGCGCTGGAGGAACTCGAAGCGGGACTTGGACGGCTGAACATGCTCCACGCGGACGTTGATCCTCTTAGGGATGATGCGATGGCTAAATGAGATCGCGTAAAGTACGAGACGTCGAGCACAAAACAATGTAGAGCTATGAGTGTCAAAGGTGTCAGGCCGTCTGATTTCCCAAGGTACAAAAGTTGCAGCATGGGCAGTATTCCGTCCTCGTTCGCTTTCCGAGCCCGATCAGCACTGCAAGCTTATGCCGGCAAACAGCAACTCTGGACTCGTTAGGGGCACATCAGGGAATCACAGCGTTGCTTACCGAACTCGCTTGTTGACGATGATGCCGAGAGCATGCTTCGTCACGTTGAAAACACGTCCGGTCTTGCCGTGATATGCCTTGAAGGGCATTCCCTTCTGGAAGGCACCGTTGCCCTTCACCGTGACGATGTCGTCGCGCTTGTAGACGCGGTAGAAGGTCGAGAGCGGCTCCACGCCGTGCTTCCTGAACGGACGCGCGAACATGTAGCGCGTACCGCGACGGATACCCTTCGGATTCACCATGATTTCCTGCAAAAATACAATTAGTCACTTCGTGCATTATCAAGGGAGAACAAGCAAAGCGCATGAAAACATTCCACAGGTTACACTGGCTTAACCAACCAGAGATGGCGAACGTTACCAGGCGTGCAAGGCTTAAGAGTAAGAAAGTATTTACCTCTAGTTTTTTTAATTATCCGAGCATAAAATTAATTTCCAAACTTCTTTTCCATAAAGGTTATATTTCCTTTCGTACAAAGAGGTTTAGGCATAGCAGAACGCAGCTATCGTAGCCGCTGAGGGAGGAACAGGCAACCGATGCTGCAATCGTGTTAGGACCAGGCTGTATGAACCGCCCTCTTCAGAGAACACTTGCCCACGTACATGCTCTCGCATGCGAAGTGTGCGGATTTCTAGTAAATGTGGCGAGTAATGAGCCTTTACAAATAAACTTGTGAGGATACGTACGTGCACCATGTTTAGCGCATCCTCGATTTAACCAGCTTAGCTAGCGATAGTACGTGACTGTTACCGAGAGTACTCATCGCTCCTTTACATTTGCCTTGCACCATGTCCGTCCAGAAATGAGCTGCTATATTTAGGCCTAACCTTACAATGGGAGTCTTCGGTGCCTACTACCGAAACGTCGGACGGCGCTTCTCCACGCTGCTGCTGTCGGTCACCGTCGGCGCGTACTTATTCGACCTTACCTTCAACAAAGGCACTGAGGCCCTTTGGGACTGGGTAAGCTCAGCATCCTTAGACAAAATCATACCCCAAGGTTTCAGAACAACCAAGGCAAGCAATGGAAGGACATCAAGAAGACCTTGGAAGAACAATAGGCCGCGTCCCAGCACGCATTATCTAGCGCTTACCTGTAATGCAACTTCATCGGTGTCTAGAATAAATAGAACCTACTGGCTCAACTTCTACGCACACTAAGACGCTTCTGTGAAGAGGCAAGGTGGTAGGACCTAAAATCAAACGGCTTGACCGCAGCTTAGGCTGCTGGGACCCGCTTAATGAGTCTTGCGAGGTCAAGACACGAGTTTTGCACGAATGCCAATAAATTAGAATAACGCATCCAGTAATATCGTGCTACCTTGTAAAGTTCATTTTACTCATGTCCACCCTCGTCAGAGACTTGCAATGTCGTCCAGACATTTCGAGGTCGCGATGGGACCAGAAGACGTTCGACGGCCGCTTCAAGCACTTCTTCGCTGTGACTAACCCGATGAACCTGGTCTGGGCCTTTGTCTGGGGCAGCGATGAGTGCCGCACCATCGTCCAGAACTACAGGTATATGGTCCTAGTGCCACCCATGTGGATCAACGCGGTTTTTTTAGAAAGGGTATCATTCCAGCCGATCTGACGGTGAACCAACTGTGGCGCTATAAGCACGTCTGCGACTCTGCGTTCCATCCGGAAACTGGTGAGAAGCTCTTCGTCCTGGGCCGCATGAGCAGTAAGGTACAGTGTGAGGGCATCTACGGCAACTAACGAGATTGCATTTAAGGTACCGAGCAATATGCTGATCTTTGGCGGGATGCTCACATTTAACAAGTACGTAACGGCAACCATGCTTCACCAAACACCGTTGACATTCACATGTTTAGAAGCCGCAGCTCGGTCGTCTTTTGGCAGTGGATAAACCAGGCAGGTTATGAGCGCAATAAGTGAGTTGACGGGTTGCGACTTCAGACTTACAACGCTGGCGTGAACTACTCGAACCGAGCAGGCGAGAACGCCCCAACTGGTCAACGACTCTTCGGTGCATACCTTTGCGCTACCGGAGGCGCCGTCGGATCCGCACTTGCACTGGAATCTTGGGCCAAGGTTAGGTTACCAACCGGTTGCCCTTAACACCTCGAGATTTCAGAACCGACCGCCCCTTGTGACTCGGCTCATACCGTTCGTCTCTGTCGCGCTTGCCAATATGATCAACATTCCGATCATCCGAGCGAAGTAGGTTACGGCTTCCTCGACCGGGCATGTGATGTTTCTTACAGCGAATTCACCCATGGTATAACCGTGGAGACGGAGAGCGGCGAGAAGCTCGGCAAGAGCACCTACGTGTCGCGGCATGCCATCTCCATGGTGGTTGTAAGCCGCATCTCAATCTCCATTCCTTGCCTAGGTAAGCTGCTCGCGTCACTCGCAACCTTTTAGCTGAATGTTTCAGTGATAGTTCCTATTTGCATGCAGAGGATCTCGCAGCAACAGTGGGCAGTGGCAGTGGTATGAATGAAGCTTTAGCGACAAATTCCTTAAGTCTACGTACTTCAGAAGCGTCCGGGGATCGCTGCCCTAGTTCAAACGGTTCTGACTGGCTTCATGCTCACCTTCACTACTCCACTGGGCTGTGCCATATTCGCACAGCGAAGCGAAGCGGAGGTACGCGCTCGTACTAACCCTGCATAATCGCTAGTCCTAACTTGGAATTTCAGGTCGATCGACTCGAGGAACCGCTCAGGCAGCAGATCTCGTCGAGGCCGAATGCGCCGAAGGTCGTCTACTACAACAAAGGACTCTAAGCGGATCGTATCGATCCCATTGATGTCCTTGTAACTGTACTGGCCTAACTGTTAGGACATAGAATAGGAATAAAGATTTTTGTCATGCACTTGTACCTGCTTGTGTTAAAGTGCTTTATGGAGGCAGGACAACCTGCAGGGCCATTTTAACTGCTTGATCGTATAGAAGAAGAGTTGCGGAGGCAACAACTTATACACAGTCTGTCGGACTACATTGACGTTGGCGCATTGGACCTTGGGCAGGGTTCGGAATGGGCCGGCCCGGGCCTACGTTTTTGAGCCCGACTCGGGCCGGGCCCGGCGCAGCCGGGCCCACCAAAGTCGGTCCCATTCCGAACTCTGACCTTGGGCCCATAGACAGTATGTTTTAGCTTGATAGTTTCAAGCATACCCTTTGCTCTGGTTATTTTGTATGGCTTTGCAGTGCGCCGGATCAAGTCACGCCAGATCGTCAAGCAGTCAACTGCATAATCAGTGGTTGAGGAAGAAGTCAAAGCCGAAAATATTTCGAGATTTGCACGTCTGGTCATTGCCTATGCATCCCGCGTATTGAAGCAGCCCGGCCTGCCCAGTGATGTAAGCGCTAGTTTTGCTTGTCGTTTACCTGCGTACGCATAGAACACTTTCACTTTGCGCCTATGTTCAACTGAGAGCTCTAAATGCACATAACCGTAACAGAAAACGAGAAATGTTTTCAAACTTTATTCCTTTGTTGAGCAGCGTATGATACAGCGATGGGACTAAGAGTGCTTGATATTACGAGATTCGGAGTATCCTCGGTCAACGAATTTTGAGGCGCTCGTGAACTTCTTGTTAAGCTCTTCGTCGCGGAAGGTCTTTGCGGTCATCCACTGGCGCTTCGCAGAGTCGGCCGTGTAATCTTTGACAACCTAAACGGAAATATCGGCACTTCAACATGAATACCTTGCTTTTGGCGGCAACAACGGGTATCGGTACCTTCTCCAAGGGCACCTTCAAGTTGTCAGCGAGCGAAGCGACGACATCCAGCGGCATCTCAGAGAAGCCGAGGCCACGCAGGGCGGCAGGAAATGCCGTATCGGTCGCCTTCTCCATGGCTCGCGCCTAAATCAGACAACAATGTGATTTTCTCACCTCGGCCGTACCTCTTTCTGAATGCGGTTGATGAGCAGGACCGCGACGACGATGATTGCAACAGCGAAGGCGCTGTTGACAAAGGATCCAATGCAGATAGTGACGACCGTATCGTACTCAGAACTCATGATCGCTCGAAGTGGGCGATTGCGTAGGCGAAAACTGCAACGAGCTATTGCTCGACTTAGCTTCTTTTAATACGGGTCCGCATGCAAGTTTCACGCCTTTGCAGTCACATGTAAAACCGTTGTGTGGATATGCTCGTCCACCGTCTTTGTCTCCGTCTCTGTGCCTGCATCTTGGCCTAGGCGGCATTAGCGACACAAAACGAGAGGAAACATCCGTTCTAACCTTTGTCTTCGTTACTGAATGGCTGCTCGAAAGAACCAGGTAGGCGGTAGATCAATGACGCATGTTATGTGATAGCTACCTAGTGTTCATAGAGTTCACGGATTGTTCAAAATGGGTTGAGCACACACTACGGAGACTTGTTTCAGAGGCCATCTTATGTTGTAAGGTAGTCTCTGCTAAGATCTTGCAAACGCTTGACAACGCACTTCTGAATTCTCGCAAAAGCTTCTCAGCAGCATGCAAGTAGACGCTGATTCACAGCAATGTTTATCAATCTTCGCTCCAAATGAGTCGAGTCACGGCGATGTCTCAGTGCGACCTTTCTGTCGACGCGCCTTTAATATGACACAGGTCAAGCAGGAACATGACGACCTTGGCAAGCCCACCTATGAACCATACACCATTTGTGAATAAGCAAAGCGTCGTAGAAAAGAATAGAAAAGGACTCAGCCCTAGTGAGTACGGTCATTTCCATGTGACAGTTTCCGTCGCGTTTTAGCGTTGACGATAAGTTTAATATCGTTTGAAGTTTAGGACGCATGAGAGCCCTAGCAGTAGCGCTGTCCCTGACAGCGCTTGCTTTACTCACACAACCTTCGGTGGCCGACTTGAACCCGAGTCTACCACTGATAGGCCCAATCTCGATCGAGCGTTTTTGCATAAAGAAACGGAAGGTGGGCCTTGGAGCGTGCTCTTCGCAGTACGTCGAATGCTTGTCTACGACCGGCCCTCATCGCATCGTCGCTTGCCCCATTGGACAAGTATTCGTCTCGGCGGTCGGTGACTGTCGGCCGTCAACCGACGTGCGCGAATGCTTCGACTTTGAGGTCAACCAACTCAACGAAGCAACGGAGAGCCTTGCCAAGGTAGGCATGCTTCCTCTACGTCTAGGTAGCGCGAGAGATCAGTATGGTCCTGGCTTATAGGCTACGGGGTTCTGCGACCGGTTCTTCGGCTCTCCCGTTATCGTTCCAGTGAGCAACGACGCCAGGTGTACTCGCCAGGCGCTGCTCTGTGCTGGGTCACGTCCCCCACTCGCCATCGGATGCCCTGCCGGTGAGTCGTGCTGAATACTCGGCGGACCCGCTCTTCATCCTTAGACCAAACGCTGGGCTTCGACCTTCGGTGCAAACCGGCGGAACCACGCTGCTTCCATGTGTCGCCGTCCATTTTCGCACCGATTCGTGCCAACCTGCTCAGCGCGTACTGCGAGAGCGCTCCGCGCGGACGGCAGGATGAGTCCACCACCAGCCTGCAATCGCTGTCTTCAGTGTACGATCCTGAACTTCGCTGCAAGAACTGGTCAGCTTCTTAGCAACACATGGCCTCGTACGATGCGGACAAATTTAATGTCACGCCTTTCCGGGAGCAAACGACAGTGGAATGAATCGCGATATTCTTGCAGGTACGTAACGTGCGGCGATCGCCGTCCGGAATTTGTCTTCTGTGAACCCGGGAAAGTCTTCGACCGAGAGCGCAGAACGTGCCGTCGTGTGCGTCCGGAAGACAAGTGCCCACTAATCGGTTCCTGCAGGTCAGTCCCTAAGCACACAACACGCATGTGACAACTGTATGTTGTCTAGAGGCCTGGAATGGCGCACCATCCCACTTGGCGACTGCCGCAAGGACTTCCTCTACTGCGAGGGCCTCCGACCGCGGTTCTTCCAGTGCACCGGCGATACGGTCTTCGTCGGTGACAGTTGTGTTCCGTACTCGCAAGCCGGTCCGGATTGTGGTGAATGCGCACTGGGTGACTTCAAACGGGCCAAAAATTGCCATAACGTTAGACAACACGCAGTTCTAGGAAACCTGGTTATTTCAGTTCTTCCACTGCGAAAAGCGGGACGGTCNCGATCCGTATGGTCTGTACTTATAGGCTACGGGGTTCTGCGACCGGTTCTTCGGCTCTCCCGTCATCGTTCCAGTGAGCAACGACGCCAGGTGTACTCGTCAGGCGCTGCTCTGTGCTGGGTCACGACCTCCACTCGCCATCGGATGCCCTGCCGGTGAGTCGTGCTGAATACTCGGCGGACCCGCTCCTCATCCTTAGACCAAACGCTGGGCTTCGACCTTCGGTGCAAACCGGCGGAACCACGCTGCTTCCATGTGTCGCCGTCAATTTTCGCACCGATTCGTGCCAACCTGCTCAGCGCGTACTGCGAGAGCGCTCCACGCGGACGACAGGATGAGTCCACCACCAGCCTACAATCGCTGTCTTCAGTGTACGATCCCGAACTTCGCTGCAAGAACTGGTCAGTTTCTTAGCAACATATGACCTCGTACGATGCGGACAAATTTAATGTCGCGCTTTTCCGGGCACAAACGACGGTGGAACGAACTTGTTATTCTTGCAGGTATGTGACATGCGGTGATCGCCAACCCGAATTTGTCTTCTGCGAACCCGGGAAAGTCTTCGACCGAGAGCGCAGAACGTGCCGTCGTGTGCGTCCGGAAGACAAGTGCCCACTAATCGGTTCCTGCAGGTCAGTCCCTAAGCACACAACACGCATGTGACAACTGTATGTTGTCTAGAGGCCTGGAATGGCGCACCATCCCACTTGGCGACTGCCGCAAGGACTTCCTCTACTGCGAGGGCCTCCGACCGCGGTTCTTCCAGTGCACCGGCGATACGGTCTTCGTCGGTGACAGTTGTGTTCCGTACTCGCAAGCCGGTCCGGATTGTGGTGAATGCGCACTGGGTGACTTCAAACGGGCCAAAAATTGCCATAACGTTAGACAACACGCAGTTCTAGGAAACCTGGTTATTTCAGTTCTTCCACTGCGAAAAGCGGGACGGTCGTCTAAGTTGGAGGGAGTACAAGTGCGTTGGCGACAACGTGTTCAACTGGGAGCTGAAGCGATGCGCACCACCTAGTGGGTACAGCTGCCCCAGCGAGGTCAAGGTCAGCGATCGAATCACTTCCGTAGGCATCACCAGGAGTTTAGTGCCAGGAGGGTCAGTCGCACGCCACTGGATGCGGCAGTTACATGTTCTGCTCGCGAGGGCAATGGCAGGTCGGCAAGTGTCCTCGCTCCACGATGTGGGATCCTAAACTAGCGAGATGTGTGTTGTCCCAGAGCTGCCGCCCCGATGAGGTATGAGTTCATGGCGCGCCATAGGCACCGCTTACGGAGGCATTTAGGGCACATACGCTCAACAGTGCTACCCAGGAATCGAAGAGCCGACCGAGGACTGTAACTACTACCGGAAGTGCGTCAGCGGACAGTACCGAACGCTTCCGTGCAGTGGCGCTCAGACATGTAAGTAGCTTCATCGCGTTCTGTTAAACTAGTCGTACTTAGCTGCCTGTACGCAATGCCTCAAAGGATGGGCACCGTCGGAACCGTCGAACTACGACAACAAAGGATACAGTCCCAGGCAGTGCATCGATGGAGAGGTAGTCGACGCCTGTTCGCTGTTGGTGTACTCGGTAGCTTTAGCGAATCCTCAGCAAAGAAAACTGCCGACATTTCATGGAGTGTCGCGAAGGGCGATGGATACAGCTTGCCTGCCCAGAAAACTACTACTTTGGTAAACTAGTGTGTTGTGAGTGTATCTTTCTAACCACTTGCCAACAGATCGAAAGAGCAGCCGATGCGAATACGGCAGCAGCCAGACATGCTACGGATCAGACGGAGGTTACTCTGGAAGCGTCTATGTACCCTCGAGCGATACTGGTAGCGGCTACGTGCCTGCAGTTGTTCCAGACATTCCGAAGCAATACCAACCTCACTATGTAGTACGACCTTAAGACTAGTAATAAACTGGTTTTTTAGAACAAATCGTCTCCGTTCGACTTCTGCTACGCGGGCTCCCAGCCGCTGCCCGTGACTTTCGACTGCGGGAGGTACAAGGAGTGCGACGTCGTCCATGGGTACTACGTTGAGAAACAGTGTCCCTACGGTACCCAGTTCGATTCCCGAAAGGGTCAATGCTCCTCCGAGTAAGCATTTACGCAGTGTTAGCCTCCGATCTACCTACTTGTGAATTTCAGCTATCAGTGCACTGACCAATGCGTGGAAGGCGAACGTAAACCACGACAGGGATGCGGTAAAGCACAGGAATGCCGTGGTGGGCAGTGGGCCGATATGAAGTGCAAGAAGAACGTTGCGTTCATCAACGGCCGCTGCGACGCAAATGTTCAGTGCGACGGATACCGTGAGATCGACTAGGGCTTTATGCAGGACAGCGTAGATTTTCAGAACCGGACTACGAGAACGGTGGCCGCTGCTACAACGACCAGACGAAACTCCATCCCACGGACTGTACCAAGTACTTACGCTGCGTGTACGGGCAGTTCACAGAAGCCAGCTGCTGGAACGGATTCACTTATGATCCAAAAGTCTGTACCTGCCTCCTTTGAGAACGTGTTTACACCCACCCTTGACAGACCAATCGGTGCGTTAACAACTACCAATGCGAGGCACAGTACAAGCCCGACTGCTACGACGGGGAGACGCGTCAAGCCGGAACCGGTCAGAAACTGTGCAGCAGCGAGTACGAAGTTTGCGCCGCTGGGCGATGGGAGCGACAAAACTGTCCTTACGGACAGTTCTTCGACGCAGACACTCATCGATGCGCGCAAAAGGCATGCGATGGTGGTGACGGCGGTGGCGCTGGCCAGGACGGTGGATACGGACAAGGTGGCTATGTGGCGCCAGGTGGCGAATGCAAGGTAAGTCAACAGATCCAAAGTTTCGCCGTCTTGCTTTTCGTAAGTTTCGTTAGTGTCTTTCTCTAGGAATCATCAGGTCATGCTGGGTTCCGTCGTGACCCCAGGGACTGTTCCAAGTACTACCAGTGCGCATCGGGCAAATGGACTTCGATGAACTGCGCGCCTGGAACGGTCTTTGACGACAAACTTGACGTTTGTAACTGGCCGAGCGCTGTGCCCGGGTGCTAAAAATAACCTGCTACCTAACCTAAATCGTTCACCATGGATTTGCTATAATAGACAAACGGCAGAGAACGGAATTATGACTTACTTCGATGCAGGAGATTAAAGGATCATCATACTGACGCATGGATGCGTCCATTACCCAGTTTCCGGCTTTTTATGACTTCATGTTTATGAGCTCATTGTCATGAAAAACTTGAGTTGTATTCGCTTTCCAGAAAACTGCATTCACTTGCGCTTGCTAGGTCCGTTAAGCATTTTAACAAGTCCACATTTGTGGCAAAGTGTTCCCTCTTATAGGCTCGACAATGGCGCAAGGAAGAAAACTTGCTAAACCGTTATGTTCGCCATGCTCGGCGCTATTCAGCAACCTCCGGGCTTTATCGTCAAAGAAGGATGCAGGAGTGCAACGATACCTCCGCCGGCAGATGACCGACGCATACGGAAAACTGGCAAGGGAGCATTCCTACCGAGCCCGGAGCGCTTTCAAACTCCTTGAGATGAATGAACGATTCAAGCTTGTTAAGCCAGGTAGCTTCTTCCTAGGGAGTTTCGTCTAAAAACTAATTTATAGGCGACGTCGTGCTGGATGTGGGAGCAGCACCAGGATCGTGGTGTCAAGTACTCAGTGAAATCATGCATCCGCTAAATCACCCAGAACGTGGAAAAGGCCTTATAATCGGAGTGGATATTCAGGCAAGCAATTCGTAAGCATTTAGCAAGAGCGCTTATAGTTTAGCCTATGTCACCGGTTGAAGGAGTCGAACTCATCGGGCAAGCTGACATAACGCGCGCCGGTACGCAGGCCGAGATCAAGCGACGTCTTGGGAATCGACGATTCAATGCAATCGTTAGCGACATGGCCCCGGATGCGACGGGTAAGCTTTTTCTTAACTCTGCTACGCTGTCGTCCAGCTGACATAGCAAACGGTTTACCTCTAGGCACGTACGCCATGGATCACGAGCGCATTGTGGCGTTGGTTCGAACCGTCTTCCGGCTATTTGCGGACCCCAGTCCAGCACTCCCGCTGATCGAGAATGGAAAGTTCCTGTGCAAGCTCTGGGACGGTCCTCGGCGTGCGGAGTTCATGAAGGATTTACAAGCTCACTTTCGAAGCGTCAAGGTGGTTAAACCTGACGCCAGTCGAGAGCATAGCGCCGAGTTGTACTTGTTTGCCAATGGCTTTATCTCTCCAGTTGTTAGCTTATCATCGTAGGGAAATAAATACTGAAAGATCGTATTACGCTTTCGACGGCTTTTTATCTTCCATGAAATCATTTTAGCCTTCATTGGTCTATGGTATGGTGAGCAAGCTGCAATCGATTGACGGAGTTTCTCATTTGGTTTGCTTTGCAATGTCTTACTGATGTTAATCTTTGAAATTCTTGCATAATTTCATTGAATCGACTTGCAATTTCATTGGAAATTCTCAAAGATAGGCTGGCACTGTCTGCCTGCTTAGCATTTCATAAGGGGTTTGCCTTGTGATCGTTTGCGCGCATTCTGTCGGTGTCCCGTCGGTCTCAGTGTGATCTGCTCTCTTAATGCCGGTCTTATGACTTGGGCTCAAAAGGGTGCCCCGTCGGTGTCGAAATCGTTGAGCGTTCGACGGAGACGGGTGGCACAAAGACGGTCCGGGCGGAACGCATCCGCGAGGAGGACGGTCGCTTTCAGGGGCTTTGCCGATTGGTTGAAGGAAAACAACCCGTGGAGGAGGGTCGATTGCGTTGGCGGATGACTCGGCTTGCCATTGCAAAACACATTTCTTAAAGTCGGAAGGCCGATAGTTTGTAAACACTTTAGTGGGTGTCACGTCAGGCTTGTCTGGCTTATCTCCAAACGCCTTAAAGCGGTTGGGCAGTTTTATTCGTGATTATGAGACAACCAGCTTCCTGTTGAGTTCCTCTCTCGGATCATCAGTGCCGATTTAGTACGAACATGTGATGACTCACGCTATCTGTCTTGATGGTCTCTCACTGAGCCGCGTGACCTGCTGAGTTGTTGTTGTCAATCGAGTGCCAGTTTATGCTGCGAGCTTGTTTACATTCATGTCTTGTGACCGGGGTGCATTACACATACTGCGTATCTTTAACCCTTATTTTTTCCTGTCAGTACGAAAGCACGTGATGCAGCTTAAATCCCCTTAGCATGTACCAGTTCTAACCTATCGAATACTTAAGCTATCAACGGCAACATGCCGGAAATTGCTGGAGACGTCTTCATCGGTCAGGGCATGCGAATTGTGTCGCAGATGAATGTGCGCTACGAAGGCGTCTTAGCCTCGGTCGACGCAACGAACCGCACGGTTACGCTCCAACGAGGTATTTTCCAGCCAATTATGTTCACCCGTCCGTGTTTTTAGTGCGCTGCTACGGCACGGAAGACCGTCCTGCAGAGCTTAAGGTCCTCCCCATCCAGGAGATCTTCGACGAGATCACGTTCAAGGTGTGCAGCATCAAGGAGATGTTCACGATGCCCTCGCTCGACGAAAAGAAGACATTCGTGCTCAACTCGGATCCCGCGGTCGTGTCCATCGAGACTAAGAAGCTGTGGCAGCCGTACAACAACCGCAACAAAAAATTCAACCAGGGCAACTGGCATGACCGAAAGGATCATCAGGAGCGCAAGTATACGCCCGCAAAGACCAACTGGAGCAATGGTATGCGACAAAGGACATATGACATAGCACCGCGAGTCTTTTATAGGTCCGGCTAAGCCGCAGTTCTATGCATACCACAACAAGTTCTACAGCGGACAGTCGTGGAACAAGGCAGGTGCAGGCAAGGACGAGCCCAAGACGCTGCCGGGTTCCGCTTTCAGTTAGTTTCGCTTTCTCTAATCGACATTTACTTTCTATCTTAGTGCCATTCCGTCGCCCGGAGCCGTTCAAGCCCCGCGAGTACGTTAAGGACTACTTGCCGAAGCTCTTCAAGGAGGCCTTCGCCACGCCGGCGAAGCAAGAGTCGGCGCTGTCGCTCTCGTCGCTTGCTCGGGAGGTGTGCGCCAAGCCTGCGGCCAGCAGCTCGGATACGGACTCCGGCATCAGCGTGACCCCCGACGATAAGTTGGTGAAGGAAGAGGACCGCGCGTACCAGCACGCCAGCCTTGCTAGTGCCACCGGAAAGAAGTTTGAACCGAATGGCTACAAGAAGGCTCCGTATGGCCGTCCGTTCGGTACTTAGCTCATGGAGCATTTGTATCGTACCAATGAGTGCATTGAAGGTTTCGCTCCGACGAACAACTTCTCGCACCGCCCGACCTACGGAAAGCCTCGCGTCGGACCGCATCAGTTCCACGCCCGCCCTGGACAACACCAGCATAAGTTCCCGCAGAAAGTGCCAAAGTTCAACTCGGACTACGACTTCGAAACCGCGAACAAGAAGTTCGAGGAGATTGCCATTGGCGACTTGAAGGACCAGAAAGACGGTATGGAGGTAATGCTCTAGATGCCAGCAAGCGTCCATTTTAGACAAGCCAGAGGTCGTCCAGAAGTCCGCTGACGTGAAGCCGGTTCACGAGGACGTGGAGCAGAAGAAAGTGTTCTACGAGAAGAAGGGCTTCTTCGACGACATTTCTTCGGACGATAAGGACCGTCGCTCGGGGTATGCTGCGACTGATAACAACGAGTCGATCCCTTGGTGGAGGACCAACCGCGCTAATTTAGCAAGGATGTTCGTCCGGACTGGCAGACGCAGCGCAAGACCGACTCCGAGACGTTCGGCCCGGGAGTGCATGCAGTCGTCAACCGCCATGCCGGCCACAACAAGATCGTCCAACTGCGTCACCAGCGTGCCCAAGTTGCTGCACAGTAGCTGCCAACCCGACAACTTGTACCTACCTATCGCACATATTACTCACATGTCATCCACATTTTCGCATGATCCTTCTTGAAAACGTTCTGTTCAAATATCTCGCTTCAGGTTGCCCTTATATCACAATGTTAACGGATTAACTAATTAACAATGCATGAAACCACATTTTGTAATTTATACCATCTTGTTCTTGTCGTTCAATAAAACGTTTGTACCAGCGGAACCGTCTAAAAATGGGCCTTAAGTCAACTGTTTAGTAGTAACCAGAAGCGCTCATTTTAGCGAACTATCTCGGAGTTTAAAAAACTCCGAGATGGTTCGCTAAATGCGGTTGATGAGATAGGATGCCAGAAGCTGCCACGACGAGAGTAAGCGTGCAAGCCTAGGCCTAGGCACCGACGGCCACGTCTTCGTAGTTGTCGCCATTGTTCTCCTCCTTCTCTTCCTCTTTCTGGACGAGCCAGTTATGTCCCTGAACGAGCATTAGACAAAGTAAAACTTAAGTCGGCAGTCTTTTCCTTCTTTTCGCCATCAGCATTCCTCTCGTCGGGTTTGCCCTCCTTTGGTTTCTCTTTGGCGTCGCCGGGTTTCTTGCCAGCGTCCTTGGCGTCCGCCTTCTCGTCGTTCTTCGCATCGGCCTTCTTCGCGTCACTTTTGGCCGCACCTGCAGCGGTATTGGGATCTTTCGATGCAGCATCACCTAAACAAGACTGCACATAGGCAGCTCAAAGTAAGGTACCTCCTCCGGCGGAGGGTCCAGCGGCTTGCGTTCCTGCATCTGGCTTGGCTTCTTCTTCTTGCCGGCACATCCGGTCATCGTACGTCGAAAGAAGGGTGAGCATCGTGTGGCGAACGACGTACGGAAGGAGGAAGGTGCAGTCGATTCGCAAACTGCGCGGAACTAGATGGCCGCAACGGTATCCAGAGCACGATAAGTCTTTATTTAAAGCTTTAAATTTCTATACAACATAAGAGTGCTTGGTGTGCTGAACACACACAGCAAAGGCGAGCAAGCGCGTCGCCTCAGGCGGCTTGTAAGTAGGCTTACGGCCTAGCTGTTTCTGTCATCCATCAAGTTCAGTAATCAAGATGGGACACCTGTAGCCATTAGCGTCCCGTTAAACAACGTCTAAGCGGTAGCTGAATAATCATTTTATTTCGAATCTTGACTATGTATAGCTCCATTAGGCGGAATGTCCTGCCTATACTTAGATGTCCGTGATTCACAAGGTGCGAGCCGTTGGTAGCAGGTAATCCAAAGAGCGATTGACAACGAAGTTACCGCAATCGGCAGCATCCAAGCCGCGCGTGGCCCGAACTCGGTGTAGACGGTGCTACAAGAGAATGTTACGGCGTGTCTAGCCCTTTGACTTACCTGACGAGCAGCGGGCCAACAAGCCGCGCTGAGCTGCTTGACATTTGCATCAAACCCTGCTGTGTGCCCTAAACATATACGCATGTTTGAGTTTAGCTGAACAAAGGGTCTACTTGTCTTCGTGGACCCAGAATCCTTGAGAAGAGTGTCGTCAGTGCAATATTGAGGTTTGGGAAGAAGAAGCCGATGACCAGGATGTAGCACGCGTAGTACATGAATGGTGACACAGGACTGAGACCGTCACACCACGAGAACTTGGATGTGTCGCAACCCGCAGACGTCGCATTGAAGGACGTCGAATTGGAAGAGAACGTTTGTACGTGACCGGGTATGAACGGCCAGGAGAACGTAAGCAGAAAGAATCCGATAAGTCTCGTGAGTGAGGCCAAGCAGTTTATGCGGAAGTCCAGTCTGCAACTTAGTGGTCGTGCGGAAGAATGGCGCTAAAACTGACCTTTTGAAGCGCTCTTCCACTTTCACAACCGCATAGAA
>JNEY01000004.1:0-22168 GCA_020875895.1 Aphelenchus avenae
TGGTCTAAGCAGCTGGGTTCTGCAGATGACAATAACATACCTACGCGACTGCTGTGATTCATTAGCACTCATCATCGACGCAGGCGACTGAGACGAAGTAGTTTTAGCCTGAAATGTCGGGTCGTAACAAACCCTTCGAGCAATATGACAAGATTTTAAACATACATAATCGCTGACGCAGTACGACTCTCTGTAGGTGTCAGAGCTGTTGGTGTCGCTGAGACGAGGACTATTGCCATCACGACTGTCTCCCGAGCTTGATTCGTCCGTTGTACGTCTGCGGCCACCTTTCCAGGAAGAACATCTGAGCGCAGTGCCTTCCTAAAAGTAGTGCGTTCTAGTAGTTTCGACTTGAAGATGACTTACTGCGAATCGGCGTAGCAAACGAGTTTGTCAGTGACCTCTTTAGCAAGCTCCTCTTCTTCGGCCGGTTCTAAAAAACGGGCATTCTTGCCGAACCAAACAGATGCGTACCTTCTGCATTCGCGTACGCTGCACTTGACTCCAGCAGCAGTAGAAGAAAGCGGTCGCCGGCCGTACTGGATCGTTCGACGAAATATGCCGCATTCGACTTGTGATCCCTATGTAAATAGTTCGATTTTGTGTGCCTCGGACAAGCATACTCGTAGATTCGGTGAATCCGCGGGTCCAGGATGCGATCCATCACATAGCCGAGCTTGTCCACGGAGTCCTTGTACCGAAGAAGCAGCGTCATCGCAAGATCACCTCGCTGGCGGCGAATGCATTCGCAAAGCATTGGATGATCCATCTCCGACACAAACACGTGCTTGGACAACGCGTCCAGTGCTACAGCTAACGCCAGGTCGTCGTCGGTAGGCTTTCGCATGGAAAGCGCCGTTGGAGTCATTACTGGCGGGGCAACTGCGGCTGAATGGCGGCTAAAGGTATGAGATACATAAATCGTGTCGAGCATCAGTACGAACCCGGCATTCACAGCTGCGCCCTGGACCGTTGAACATGACAGAGCATCCAGCAAGTAGTGTGCGGTCAGCGACGCCGGTACGGTTATGCGCTGCGGCACTGAGTGCGTCGCTCGAGACATAAGGTCATTGGCAAACTGGCGCAAGTAACGCAGTTCATTCGGGCCAATGGGAATCTTATGCACGGCACGGAAGAGTTCCTCCTCCTGAATGGATAATCGGTTAACGAGAGATTGTGCCAGACGTACCAGATAGTGAATGGCGACTTCATGGTGGCGTGTACCCGCTGGTCCACGCGCATTACTCATGACTTTCAGCGCTAGCTGCATGGCGAGTAGACTCGAGTCATCGTTGGTGCCAGTGTCGCAAAGCGTTTTCACAAGAAAGGAAGCTTTGATGAGCAACTCCTCCGCGACCTGCGAATTCCGCACCATGTCAGGCAGCACGACGCGTCGAATTTGCGCGACAGCTTCGTTCCCTGGCTTGGTGAAGTTCCACCTCCTCTTGGAAGACGGCTAAAAATCAGGTAATGCTGCTAAGCATACCAAGCATAGCATACCTCAAGGGAGAATGCTTGAGAGAGCAGCGAAGGCGAGATGTCGAATACGGTGCTGGGAATGTCGGTGATTAAGCCTGTGGCCAGTTCGACTGCCATATGGAAGCTTTCGGTGCAGAAACCATGTGCCGCAAGCCCCACACAGAAGGCGTACTTTTCATCCAAAGGATCGTGCGGCAAGTGCGCAGTCGCAAACACCAGCTGCACGTCATCGTCGAACGGTTCTTTCCTAAAGGAGCAAAAGCCTGGTAGCCGAAGTGAGATGTATTTACCTTGTAGATGCTCCGATGTTTGTCTCCGCGCAGCCTTCGTCTCCAGAGTCCTCACTCATCGCTTCCTGAATTGCGCTGCGAACAGGGATACTTGCTGCACGTCGCGAAGTCGACGGCAGGGCTGGACCATGTTGTCGAGACCCACGATGCTTTCTGCGCTTTTTATGTTTCCTTGTCCTTCTTGACCTCGGTCCCGAGAAGAGCGTTTGAATATTGAAGCTGGTGGTGATACGTATCTCGTCGTCGAACGCATCCTTCAAATCCTCGATACCGCATCGCAGTAGTGGGATGTTCGCACACACATCCGGCGTAGTCGTTCGGCTCTGAAACATGGGTGTTGTGGTTTATTCAGTGCATATGACGACGAAGGAACCTGCCTCAGTCAGTTCCAATTCCAAACGAGTGAGGTCATTCGCGGAGATGAAGTCGCGAATCGTGTCACAGCTCCAGTCTAGGTAGCATGCACGCATGGCAGGTAGGAACGCGGGAAAGTGGTCAGGACTGAAAGACGCCGTCTCCAGACTTAGCTTGCGAGAAGTGTCATCCACAATATTGATGGAGTTGTACTAAAACGCCAAAGTTTGAAGCATGCTCAAAGGCTAACCTACATGATCTGCTGTCAGGTTCGGGATGATCTTCCAGAGCCGTCGAACTACCGTCTGGTGGTACATTTGCAGAAGGGACGCGAGCTGAATGCCAAATGGTTAAGCCATCATGACCGCGAATGGTGTGACTAAACGAAAGGACAAACCTGGTCCTTTTCGAAGCAAGTCAATCGTGGATTCAGAGCCGCAAGACGCCACAGCTGAACGATGTGATCGCACAGGAAGCCTGCATTATATTGCGTGGAGCTCATCAGAGCGTGAAGATGACTCTTGTAGCACGATGCGTTGAGCCTCCAGAATCCACTTCTCAGCAACGACGTTTGGTACCACCACGTGAGCATCTGAGGCACGGCCAGGCAGTGCTCCGTGATGGCGTGCAACAGAATAGTCGCATTCTCATCGTTTCGCTTGAACATCTCTTCCACAATGGACAGCAAATTCCACAGTGCGTTTGGTTCCCGTGATCGAAGCGGCTTCATCAGCAGGTTCCACTCATCGGAGGTTGGTGGGTATGCAGATGACAGGTGTTGTACGTCACTAAACTAGGTTGTTAGCAAGGAAGTCGGGCCTAGTTGGGCCGTACCATACGGTTGGCGAGGGCTTGACGAAGCTGATGAGAATCTTCTTGATGTTCTCATGGAGGTTCCTTTCGTCCAGGCACCATATAGCAACGTCATCGTGCTCGCCAGCCGTCGGATCAGGCGCTCCGGTCGCCTGGTTGATTTCTGAGCCAGGATCCCGCAGTTGGTCGATCAGTCGTTGTGCAACCGGGAGGTACTGCAAGAAGGAATTTGGCGTTCCAGGAAAGACCCAATAAGACCGACCTTCCGCGGGAGTTCGTTGAGCAAGTACTGCGCAAACTTTTTCAACTTGTTGTCCTCCAACTCAGTTATCGAATCCCAAATCGTAGGCCGGAATTCGACGGTTTCCGGCTTGTACATGCGATGCAGACACAATGCGACAACATGCTCGCACCACGCAGACGTGGACGCGCATGAGCAGGAACACTCCACGATGCGACACCTAAATCATACTCGGTACTAAGAATATACATAGGTCCAAAACGTCGTCACTGCTGAAAACAACTTGCCTGTCGACTCTGAGCGTAACGTCGCAACAATCGTCCTCAGTCCTCGCTTGCCCCTCACTGCCTACTGTGGATGCGACAACTGCGGAAATGTGGTATCCTAAACACAGCGTTGTGCTACGTTTCCCGTGTTGCCGCTACCGATTTGTATGACGCTCTTTACAGCTTCACGCTGAAACAGAAGTTCTCCTCGGGAGTAGAACAGGGCATGGCCGTTGGTTAAGCAACTAAAATGAACGAAACATTTCATGCGAGCAGTGTGATCCCTGTCGTACCTGTACAAACGGATATCCTCTTCGTTGTCGGGGAAGCAGTATCGAAGAATTGGTATGAGCAGAGAGTCCGGGATCCGGGAACCTGGCTTTAGCGCCTGGTAATGGTTTTCCAGCAGGTCAAATGACAGAGTTTTCGCCGCTTTACGTGCCGACAGTTCCGCAAGAGAGGCGCCGAAACCTGAAGTTTTGACTTCAGGCTATAGTTTTGACGCCATGACTAAACTCCGTGCCAACCACCCTGGTAAACTGTGAGTTGTAAATTTCGATTTTTAGACTGGCATGCCTGACATTTCAGAAAACCCTGAACTAACCTATTCTGGCGGATGACGAACGTCCGGCATCTGGCCGCGCATCATGCGATCCACCGTCATCTACAAAGTGTGCTGCCTTAGTGGCGTTTCACATGCGTCTCTACCGTTTGGTGCTTGGTTCTGCCGTGACGACCAACCCCTCCATTTGTTGTTAAGCGATTCCGATTCCGACACAAATGACTCGTCATCCTCGAACCGCTCCGAGTCCTGGAAGCGTCGTTCTAATCAATGCACTAGCACAAGTTTGCATACTTCAAAGGAAAGCCGATCGTCGTCCAAATGAGGTGGCGCCATTAAGCTGTCTTGTTCTTCCTCGGCGAACCGAACCCATGCCTCGTCAATCTCCTGCTCATCCAAGACGTCGTCCTGGAAAGGTTGTTTGAAAGCCGTCTACCACAATGCACGATCAAAAGTTACGCGACGTTCGTTCTTACCTGGTCGTCAGCAGGCAGCTCTCTGGGGTCCATTGTGCCAACAATGAATTAGCTTCAGACCAAACAAATCGATGACGACATCAGTTTCGGAAATTCGGCCCAAGGCGCAGCTAAAATTCGAGTATGTTGACAAGAACAGCTGAAAAGCTGGAGAATGGCACGAATTGCTCCGCGAGACCCGATTTTGTGCACTTGATGTTTCGGAATCACGATGCACATTACCGCTATTTGTATGTCATTTATAACATTATACAGCTCAGTTTACAAACTAACCAACAATCAATTGGAATATGTGTGATTGGAGCAGGGGCGGGTGGACCGACGCAGAGAGTGGGTGCAAGCGAGGAGTGAGGGACGACGCGCCGGCCAGCACCCAGCACCGTCCATTCATTCCAGCGCGGAGACCGATGGCTCTCGCACGCCGTAACATCCACGGCGTTACGCTAGAAGGTCATGGAGTGGTCAGTGCGCCGTTGTTAACACGGTCTGTGAAAATTCGCAAGGCGAAATCTTTCCCGTCTGGGTGAACCCTGGATTAAAATTCCAAACACGCTGTGCAGGTTTTCTCTGTGCAAATAAAAGCAAAAGACCACTCCAAGAACTTTCTAACATTGCAAAAATTGACTGCTAACCGGGCATGATCATCACGCATGTTGTAAAGGTAGTCACAAAAGAACACAACATTACACACAAATTGTTCAATTTAGCCAAGCTACGATAATTATTCAAGCCCTACGTTTCTCGTCTTTGAGGGAAATCATTATATTATAGTGTTGCTTCGTATAAGCACTGCTTAAATTGTCTCTCGTCTTACCGTGGTTTGCTAGTTTTCGAGAAAAATCAATGGTTCACTGTAGCATTGGAAGTTCCACAACGTATATTGCAGATGAGTCCTAAGATTGCTCAACCGCAAGAAGCGCATGAGCGGTAGCACTGATAGTTGATTTGTGCAGCATTGTAGCAACATTCTTAGAAGCGCGCGTAAGCAAAACTATAGACTGATTCGTAAAGATCGGGAGCCATGCCGTATTACGGCCCGTACCATACCGCACTGACAATATGGCAGTACGGTACGGCATATGACAACAGTGCGGCTGTACGGCACGGCGTGGGGTCAGTATGGCAGCCGTAGTGTAAGCCGTACTGCACCAGAGCGGGGACCCTTTGAAGACGTTTTTCCCACATTCTCAACAAGTGTAGGGTACAGCAACGCTTCCCCGATCTTCAGTGATTCAGTGTTAGGCGAGTGTAGGTTCTGCTCAATAAGTAGGCTTGATCAACCTTTGCGAAAGAAAGGCTGGGAAAATTTCGGTAAAACAAAGATTTCATGTGCGTCTCTTTGCATAGCATAGCACGGATTCTAAATGCTTTAACCTGAGTAAGTGTAACAGCAAACTGTCACTAGCCAAAGAGGACAGAGCACTACATGACGAAAAGTCGAAGGAGTTGAGTTGTGAAATAATATGTAGCTTGAGGTAGACTAGGCGGGCCGTGGTGATCCGTGTTCTGTTCCGTGCCGTTCTCCGTTTTCCACGGCACGGTAATGGGTCAGAACGGGGCCGTGTCCCGTTCCGCACTAGAACAGAAGGAACGGCATGGGCTGAAAATGGCGTCGTTTTCCATGCCGTGCTCAAGGTGCAAAATTGCCTCTTTTTAAGCACAATTTAAGCAACTTTTGGCAATAACGACCAAAACGGAAAAATTTCCTTAAGAATAACGGGCTAACTTTAGTCGACGAAATTGTTATTTATTTCCCCAGTTGTTCCTTTGCATTGCGACGTAGCAGAAACTAGGTTATTTAACAACCCGTGAAGGCGCCGTGCCGGTCCCGGAACGTTATATTTCCGTTCCGTGCTGGAGCACGGCCCGGCTCGGCACGGAGGGGCAGGCACGGAACGCAGGTCGGCACGGGGAGGGTCAGCACGGAACAGAAGTCGGCACGGGGGGGGGGGTTGTATCCGTCAGGCCTAGGACTGTTTCCGTGATTGTTCAGTTTTCCCGATCTCCGTCAAATATTCGACCGACAACCTTACCAGTGAGCATGCGCATGCAAGCAGCATAAGAACTCTTGAAGTTTACGTATATGCTGTCGCCGATCTTGTTTTTTTTTCAGCCAAAAACGTGTACCTATTGTCATCTTTCAGTATTTTGTGCCTACGTGATTTGTCCCATAGCCGGAAGCTTAACGAAATTAGGTCAGAGACAGGCGTCGAAAATTGAAGTCATCTCCTATGCAGGTGTGAATTTTGCATGAGAAGCTGCACATAATCGGTGACTTAATTGACGTAATCGGCTGGCAAGTTCGTTTGCACAACCGCTTTGACAGCCGTTCAAACAATGAATTTTAGGGTTGACCCCCATTTATTTCCTTGAGTGTTCGCATGCAGAGCAATTGTAATACTATGTGTGGTGCTCGATCAGTAACCGCTGCTATCTCGGCTCAAACGAAATCCATGCCCGTTTTTACTAGGTTTTTGTGCTTGCCTTCTCATTCCCGGATCTCAGCCTTTTGTGGTATTTCGGGCTGCTTTTCACTTTTCACCCGAGACGGCGGCGGTGTTATCTACAACTCGGAATCTCTCATTTTCGCTTTCGATGCGTATCTGTACACTTCTTTGACGCACACCTACCGCCCCGCATTGCGCAATGCGTAAAAAAACTTCGGACGCTGCGAACCGATGAATGGACACGGAAAGAGTTCGACTATTTAGAAGTCATTAATTCCGACTTATAATTGCAGACGTAGGAAGTGACACCCTTTGAATTCACTTCAAAATGCGTTCAGTACTGAAACTCTGTTTCTTCGGAGATAACAAAGGTAGGTTGTAGAAAGGGATCGAGTTGGCCACGCCTTCTTTGCGTTTCTCTCATGACTGATCGCCAACTTTTATCCGCTGTACTACGAAATTGTACGTTATTCCGATCATCCAGTTTTCTACATGTGCTTTATTGAATCAGTGCTACGTGGTGCGCTCTCAGAAGTAACTTTTGCTTGATCATCACTTCATTTTCACTCCTCCTCTAATACGCGCCCGCCGAGCTACTTTAGGAAGGTAAGTGTTTTTTTCTCGACATTGTGATCTGTGTACAATCGAAGCAGCGTACAGCGCGGCGACCTTTCCGCCATTGTCATTCAGTGCGGACCGGGAGTGATGATCATCATGAGAGGGTCGATTGAGGCCACGTTTTAGTCGGGAAAACCGGTCCCTGTTGTTACGGGAGGCCTCACGAGAAAACTAAAATACGTTCCACACGGCGGAAGCGCTCTCGGGTCTCATTACCAATAGTTTGCGATGGGCCTGCGAACCATGCTAGTGCCGGTCTACGTGTTTCTCGGTGGACTTTAACAAGTTAGTTCAATGCGGCCCTTCGAATGTGGAAGCGTTTTGACCGGGAGCCCTGTCACCTTTTTCATCCTTAGGACGCGTATCATGCATGCTAAGTTACGATATAAAACTCTATCTCCAACAGGTGGAGATTCCAACTAGGTGATGATTTGCTATCGAGAAAGTCTTCCGGGACTATCGGGTCGAGAACGAGAGAGACCGACCCGCGAGAACGCCCGCTGCTCCACCACCGCGGCTCGTGGCCTCCACAATATGCTCCCCGTTTCCGCAGAGCCTTCCTTCCACGTTTTGACGCACAATTTTTGTTTGTGTAGATGGAGAGCGGGACCTTTCGCTTGTCTGCTAAGTCGTTTGCCCCCGCTGTTTCATTGCTGATTGCCGGTACGAACGAACGCCAGTGCACATGGCTCACGGCGGTTAGCAATGTTCTAGATCGCTAACCGGGAGATGGCTCTAGTCCAGCTGCATATATCGTCTTACGCCTTTTTGAGTTTTCGGGGCTGGTGAGCGCCAAATCGGTTGGTCCACGGGTAAGCGAAGAAGGTCCTCATTCGCGTGCAAGCTTGCCCATTCCAGGAATTTACAGAGGGAACTCTCACTATCCCATAAGCAAGTGCTGCATGTAGCACACTCTTGTTAAGCCCATGTTTTGTTGTATTCGGGGCTTCAGCTGTAAACGTGGGTCCATTGTTTTGACATCGTCATGGATATGCGGGGAAGTTTCGCATTCCACTCGTCAGTATCGGCGAATTGGCCACGCTTCCCGGGCCGCCGCCTCCGTTCCGTGTGCAAAACCGAGGATTGCGTTGGCCCGGTCGGCCAGTGGCAAGGTTTCCCCCGCTCACTCCCGTAAACTTCCGAAAAGAAGCCCGACCCGCTGCGGGCTTTTTGCTTGTCTCTTTGTGCTTTTTTCGTCGTGCCTCTCCGCCAACTGTCCTCGCCCATTGATTCATCTCCAGCAAAGTGGCGATGGATGGCATTCTGCGTCGCTTTTCCACGCCAAGACCTTTTTGCGTCTCGTTAGTCGCTGAACTTTTCAACACTGCTTTCCGACTGACTCGTGAAGGGATCTACTGGGATAGTGTTTGGGGTAGTGGCTAGTGGCTCTTTGCCAACGAGCTGCCCTTCACAGTTTTTACCCCCACAAATGGACCGCACATCAAAGATTCACCGCAACTTTGTCCTTCTCGAAAGTTAGTGGAATCTGTTGAGCGTACAAGGCGGCCATTCGGTCGGCGTACACTCCCACTTACTAGTGATGTTGCCTAAAAGGGCGAGGCGCGCAGCACTTCCGAACACTATCGTTGGCCGCTCTCGCAGCCGCTGTTTTTGCTCGGGCACCTTCGGACGCACATTTTATGTTTTGGTGGGAATATTTGTGTGCTTGGGCCACAGCGGGAATTTCTTCGCCCCATAGTAGCGGTGGCGCAGCAACGCACGGCGATGGTTTGAGAAATCGAAACGAGTCAGCGCACGTGAACACTTTTACTTAGGGCGCCTCCCGACCACCACCTCCCACTTCATCCGAGTGACAATCCCCACGCACCTTGTTGGCTTTCTTGATCGCATAGCCGTAACCTTGCCTTATTACCCTCATGGCTTCGTGCAGTCCTGGCCGTAACTTCCTTTACGCACTCTGTCTCCAGGTTTGCTGTGTGCTTAAAGTGTATAATTTCACTGACGCGTGCAAAGTTCAAGCTATCGTCATGCTACGTGACATGTTCCTCTAATTCTGTCGACGAAGCCTGCTTCAGTTTTCCCCATACCCCTTATCAGATATCGGCATGAATCAGCTTTTATTTTCGCGAATGACGCTTCACAGCTAGCGCCGCTAACGCTTTGTGACCTTCGGTTATATTCTCCAAAATTTCCATGATTTTCCAGGACAAAGTCAGAAAAAAAGAAGGCCTTAAGCTCCCACTTGACATCGATAGGTAGCCAAGAGTTCTGCGTAACGCTGCAGTTTCGCTGCGTGTTTCAACGAAAACTTTTTCGCACTTCTTCATTTGTACCATTGCGGAATAACGTCATCGTCTCTTTTAGATAACTCGTCCGACGATATTTCTTTGCCTTTATTCAATTGTCTGTAAAAAATGTTCGAATATGATCGCTTGGCATTGGACGTTGCGCAACAGTTCTCTCAGCAGTCACCAAAGACAGTTACGGCTACCTTCAGTGGGCTCTTCTCTCACTCGCCACCTGCCGATCGTGGGCATGAGGAAATGGTGAGCTCCTTTTTGACTTGGCTGATAGTTTACCTATGCCTGTTTAGACCCGGCGGCTAAGCGGTGGATCGAGTTCGAACGAGGGGTTCGATTGTGGGGCCAGCTCCGGCTATGGCAGTCCGGGGTTCTTGGGTACTCCATTGGCTAGTCCCGCACCGAACAGCACACGCATGACAGCGATGAGCCGCATAGAGGGCTTCGCCAAGGATATCAACATGGGAGGTCGTACGCTGTGCGGCTCCTACGATGGCAGCAATGGTGTGCCTATTCGGCAGTCGCCTCATATGCAACTCTTCGGCTCGCAGCAGGCGTTCTCGGTATCACCGCTCGTCTCGGGACTGACCTTCGAGCAAGTGAAAAAGGTCTGTAGCTCTCTAGTCAAACACACTCGCTTTGGATTTAGCACTAATCTGAACAGCGTATGCTTTAGTGCAATGATCGCGAGAACGAGGACAGCCGTCCGTTTTCCTCAGCATCGTCACTCTCTTCGTCGTCGACGAACACGACTTCCAAGTCCAAGTCTTCGACGACCACGTCGAACACGATGGGCAACGCGACCGCGAACGTCGACATTACCCCGCCACCTGCGCTTGAAGACGGCTTCAGTCCCGACGAAATCGCACAGTTCGCCCAGCTTCTGTGCAGCCCGAAGAAGGCCCCACCGGTGCGCTATCAGTGCCACATCTGTTACCGAAGTGGTCACTACATAAGCGACTGTCCAATGGTAAGCCAGCGTTATATGAAGCAACATTGGCGTAACTATTGTGTTTAGCGCTTCAACAGTCCTTACGAGGAACTGACCCCGTACCAGGGCAGGAAGAAGTGCTACGGCGAGTTCCAGTGCCAGCAGTGCAAGCGCAAGTGGACCTCACAGAACTCTGTTGCAAACGAAGCGCAGAGCTGCATAAAGTGTCACGTTCCCGTGTTTCCGCACAAGCAGGTGCCAACAGTTTTCGGTTCATATTTGCTACAACTTGCAAGTTCCAGCTGCCGGTCGACAAAGCGGTTGCACTCGGACTTATCAAGGCCCAGCATCCGGTGCCGACAAAGATGTCGCCGATTGGTCATGGACGACCACCGTTTGGAGAAGTCCCCGTTCGCTTGTAGATGACCCACTGCCTCAAGCGGCCTTGTTTCGACTAGCTCGACCCGACAGCCAACGTGCACGAAAGACTACTGCAGAGTGTATCTCACTTACCATGCGGATCATGCCCTTTTAGTTGTGTCCAGTGCAAAAACTAGTAGTCCGTGTCTTGTACATATTGCCTACGCTTAAACGACTATTCATTCATATTGTTTGTATATTCGCCCCCTCCCCGACGATCAACTTCCCGGTGTGAGTCTGCACTCTCATCCAACACATCATTGAAACTGCTATGTACATAGGTGTAGACGCCTTCCTTTGTATGATCGCTCAAGTAGTCGCAATAAGAAAGAGTAGAAGTATTGAGTTTATAATTTGTTTGTAAATACCGCTTGCAGTACAATAAACGCGTTACGGTTGCAAATACGTGTGTCTGCCAAAGCTAAACGAGAACAGCAGAGCATGGCGAAAGCTCACTACTGAACGAACGAGACTTTGACTCTCTTATCCGACATGGTGATTCCGTGGCGAGTGAAAAGCGCGAAAGCTTGAAGTTGGACGGTGATGATATTTCCCCGGGGAATCCGCTGAACGCGGTTTCAAGAAACTGAGCCATCGCGCATGGCGGGCTAGGTCGAAGAAGTTCTCTCGGGCCGACGTCGCCTTTGTTTCATTCCTTTCAGCGTACGTCAAGCGTAAGGTCAGGAACCTTCTACGCTAGCTCGAATGTGTCAAGAGCCATACCTCTACGAAATGCGTATGTACATCCAGTGACCTTCTTAACGATGCATATTAATGCAGTTTTTACGAATTTGTGGGCTCCTTGTCTCCGCGAAAGTTTGTGTAAGTCATAAACCCTCAGTTAGCTTGCGATACGCCCCTAACTAACTATTGCAAAGCCACTGCTTCGGTGCCTTATTGGACCTAGGGCACTTAACAAGCACGTCTATCAAGCCCTTCTTTGTGATCTTCCATTGTTTGGGTGGTACAATTTTTGCGTGCATAAACACCGGAGGGCGCTCGATCGCAAGCAAGCATGCCGAGTGCTCCACTCCCAGTGACATAAACCTTTGCTAGGCGTCAGAGATTTGGGGATGCATACTTATTGCCTTTAATGCTAAGCACAACTCTCCGCTTACGCAAAATTTATTGTCCGACCAAAAATTGCACTTTTCGAAATGTACGAATTTAGACCCTCCTTGAAGAAGATACCGTATTGGTTCGAATAGAAGCCGACGGCTTCTATTTTTCGATGGTCAAATTTGCTCGGCTTTTATTGGAGCCTCGGCTTCTATTGGAGCCTCGGCTTCTATTTCTCAATGCCATTTTTCAAGAGTATCATGGCCCAAATTTACTGGAGACTGTACAAAGCCTAGGCGTTAAACGAGTAAATCACAAGTCAGAAGTACAATTTCAATAAAACTGACAGCTTGGGTAAATCAGCCGACGCGCACGTTGTAGACATCAAGGACTTGTGCTTTCTCCGGGAAAGGGAGGAAGAGCGCGCGCGTGAAAAGGTGCCATGAGGACGGTAGACCGCTTTCGATTACGATATTGTCCTCCTCGTCCCATTTGACCATGAGATGCGTCCATCGGTCGTAGCACAGCTCCTCCGCAAACTGCAGGTTGGCACTCTCAGTTTTTTTTCTCGCTCACTCACACCATGCCATTATGTCCGCAACTTCCAACCACTGGAGCACGTCAAGCTGCGAGTCCAACTTGGGTTCCCCATCGGCAACCGACCTCCTCGATGAAGACCTGGTCAACTGCGTCCCAGTTTTCCTTTGCACTCAACTTAAATGCTGCACTGGTAAAGCGAAACATTTTCATTCAGTTGGAAGTAGGGTATCGTTTGCGCACAACTTGACTGGTCACTGGTAGGTAGGTGGGTAAAGTGATCCACCACCAGTGCGTGAGAACGTGATGGGTAAAGATAAAGTAAAGCTTTAGCGAAGTACCGTCAGAGGACGCTGTCAGCATGACTGTAACGTTGGTCTTCTCTTGGCCCGTAGAGAGAACCGGCACCTACAGCACTTGCTTTATTTTTCTGCCGCTAGCGCAGTTACTGACCTTTTTGGCTCCCTTCTCCTCGATAGTGAGACCTCCGTTGCCGTCCATGGCTATGGCCGTTTCGTGGGCGGCGTAGACAAAAGCAACGTTCTGAGTCTTGCGCAGCTCCTGAACGTACCGGGTGAAGCTCACGACCTTTTCCTTGTAATGCTCGGGCGGCGATTTCAAAAGCTCCGGCTTCTATAAGGAGACGGCTTGTATTGGAGCCTCGGCTTGTATTAGAGCCTCGGCTTCTATTTTTTGAATGTAAAATTTGGTCGGCTTCTATAGGGGGTCGGCTTATATTGGGTGTCGGCTTCTAATCGAACCAATACGGTAACGTAAGTTTAGATTAAGAGGTACTACGGTAACTAGTACTTTCTTCGACAGTCTCGTAGCGAGTTAGCGGTTGCATAAACGAGCAATAACTTCTACTAATGTTTGCTTCTGTGCCTTGTCCCCTTTGGAGTTTGTTTATCAAACAAGTTCGTGCTTACCAAGCAAAAAGCTTAATCAAAGTTATGCTTAAATTCAGCTGGCGGAACTTGTTTCCCGGACCTCTCCCTGCGGCCACTCTTACCTACGTGTCATTGTGTCTCGTTGCACATGCTTCTTTTTAGGCACACTGTCCACAAGCGAGCAGGGCGCGGCGCGTGGTGACGTATCGATTGCGCGCTTTTGGAGTGCACGCGCTTCAAAGGAGGCCGCAGCTATCTTCCGCCGAGGCGACTGCTTTTGGAGCCAGCCAGCAACGTTTCGGCCAGTGCGGCGGCTGCGGCGGCGAACCCGCTCGATGCTGGCCATTTGTAGCTCAGTTAGCGGAGGCTAATGTGGCACAAGCACGGAAGAACAGCCGCGCGATCCCCACCACCCCGGCGGGCACGACGGCACGAACTGCGTCGTCGTTGTGTTTTCCGCAGATATCCAATTTTGACGCGGCCTTCTTCCGTCGCGCGCGAAGTCATTCCGCGCCTTTTTGTCCGCTCGGTCCGATTCTTCTACATCGCTCTGGCTTTGTCTTTCTCCTACTCACTGCTTCTTTTTCGGCCAGGCGGCGGCGACTTCTCCCCCGCTCAGCGTTGTTGAGAACTGCGCATTACGTTTGACTCGAGCTTGCCATTTGCTTAATTGTTCGTGTCATCCACGAAACTTACGTTAGCATCGGGCCTCCTAGGTAAACATGTTTTCTTGTTGTCTGCTCAATTGTCTATGGCACGGTTTAAAAGCCGGTAAGACATCGGAAACCTTTCTTTTACCTGACATGATTTGTGTTTGCTCGTTATGCGCCCCTCGACGCGTTGGCAATCCTCCGTTAATGCCGTTGTCGCTGTGAGTTGAGCAACGTGAGAGCGCCGAGCATGAAACGAGTCCAATAACGGATGCGATACGGCCAGCGCAAGACGCAACCAACGCCCACGGTGCCACTGATTTGCCGGCATGCCTTGCGAAATTCGGCTCCTCACTTCCGTTTGGTGCCGTTGACAAGAACAATGCATTCTCATTACGTAACCGGTAGTTATCGCTTTTCTGCACATAAATCGCATGTTGGATTCCACACCGCCGTGCGCCTGCTTCTGCTCTCGTGCGTCGCTAATTCAGTGCAACTCGTGATGTTATGAAGCTATGCACTTAACGGTCGGCCTGCGTGAACCATCATAATTTATTTCAGCCCTAATTATTCAAACGTCTGTATAAACTGACCAACAGCTTCCTATGGAACGGAACTGTCGATGAGCGGGCCTTGAGAGTCCCATAAAGGTAAGATTTCACAAATGAGCCAGTGCACTCCTTTCCTCCGTCTACAACAAGAGCTGGCCGAATCGATTCTAACCCAATATAATAATTCCATCTGCATGCGAAAGTGCGTCACGTTAAGCAGTTGCATAAGCATCCGACGAACGGCCTGCGTGCATAAAAATGTCCCGGTAGCCGGTTTTGGTCTTGACCTCTTTCGTCCCAAAAACAATTTCTTAGCAGGCGTGTTGTCAAGAGAACTCGACATTTGGCGCCAAAGCTACGTGCCTTGCCGAGGATACGCCCCATAAATCGTTTGTGAGAGAGCGTAATTGCGGGATTCACCATGTCTTAGCCTACCCCCATAAAGCGGTTATATTACCCAGTACAACGTGCCCGCCTATTTGTGCTTTCGACAGCGCCTGCATTTTTGTGCATTTGCATGCTTGTTTTGGACCTGCCGACGAGCAGTTCAGCACATACATTTGTCTATGCAGGATCCCAAAATTTGCCCAACTGATATTTAGGCTTTAGGAATTAGAGTAGCTTATAATAGTTCTGGCAATCGAATCGGATCGAATTCGGATGCTGCGTAATGCTAATATCTGCAAGACGTTTTTTCTGCTCGCCTTGTGTATCTAGCGGTTTTGCCGGAATAGATCAACGAGTCCATTACGTTAATTAGAGTGACGTGTGGTGTTTTAGATGCTCGGTGCGTCAAGCAGCGAAGAAGATGACGACGATTACAACTTGGAGAACGACGATGCTTCCGACGTAGGTTCAAACACGTTCGCGAGTTCAACCGCAATATGTTCAGGTGCTCGGACTACCAAAGGCCGGACGGGCAGCCGTGTTGTCATCTGCTGCAAGTGGTCGCTCCGATTCGCCAGCTCCATCAGACTCCGTCAGTCAAGCTAACTCGATCAAGCGTAGTGAAAGCTCGAATGTTCGAGGGCGAAGTGCGCAGGGCTCATTCCGTACACTCGGAACTCCTAACAAGGTAAGCTGGTGTGTAAATTGCACCATCTACACAGTTCGACCCAAATCAGTACGCCATTCAGAAACAGTCGATTGCGAACCGACCACAGTTCCAAACATCTCAGGAGATATCCGACCAGGAGGAGTACGAAAACTTCTCCAACGGGCATAGCACTCCGGCTCATGTCAGCGATACCAACCCAAAGCTCAGCAAGGAAGAGCAGGAACGCATTCGGTAAGTGCCGTACTTCTTACAGGTCTTGGATACGTTTTGCTATACATAAGCATGCCCTTTAGTGCGGAAGAGGAGGAGGAGGAGCACAAGCGAAGCCTGCAGATGTACGTTTTCGTGGCGAAATGCGTTGCGTACCACTTCAACGCGAAGCAACCGACGGACATGGCACGCCGGCAGCTTAAAGTCACCAAGCAGGAGCTAGCGCGGATCAAGGATCGCTTCCAGTCGTTCCTGAAGGGCGAGACACAGATCCCCGCGGACGAGGCCTTCACCAAAGCCATTGAGTCGTACTTCGAGGTCTTTCTGAAGTCAGAACGGGTAGCGAAGGTGGTGCAAGCAGGCGGCTTCTCCTTGCATGACTTTCGAGAGGTGTTCCGGTGCAACGTCGAGAAGCGCATTCGTTCCCTGCCAGAGATCGACGGGTTAAGCAAAGAGACGGTGCTCACCTCCTGGATCTCCAAGTTTGACCTCATCATCAAGGGCGACGAAGACTCCTCGCAGAATCGAGCCAGGTATCGCAACCAAAGTGTTCCTTCGTTTACCAGACACTTTTCAGAGGTCGGTTAAGAGGAGCGGCTACGGCCAACCAAGCGAGCGCGGACCTGATCCAGAGCAAAGAGCAACTCTACGACATGTTCCAGCAGATCCTCAACGTCAAGAAGTTTGAGCACCAGATCATCTTCAACGCGCTTCAGTTAGACAACCCCGACGAGCAGGCTGCCGCCATCCGACGCGAAGTCGCTACCCGCGAAGAGACACTACGGGAGATGCCTAAGGTAGGCATACTAGACAATGGTACCATCCTACCCATATCTGTGCGTTTAGTTGAAAAAAATCATGCCGAAGTTCGTCGTGAAAGACATGGAGACTCTCTTCATCGACGAAGTCAGGCAGTCCATCAACCTGCTCATCTCCAACCTGGAGTCGGTGCCCGTCACTCCGAGAGGACAAACACTTACTGGACGGAAAAAGGAGAACAAGAGCCGCTCTAGGTACGTACCAGCGTGCAGAAAACGGCTTAAGTCGTTAAAGTGGAAAGACCCACTTGCATTGAACTCCCTCATGAGCCGTTTACCTCTCGTTTCAGATTTGCGTTCGCCATCAAAAGGTATCTTAGACCGCTGAACCGCTGCGGCAGTCAGTGAGATCTCTGTCTCTAACATGCTCTTTCTGTCCTGTATCTTCCTTCGGCTGCATTCTTCCCTTCCGCTCTTAGATTCCTTCCGCTCTCGATCTAGAATTTCTCACTTTCAGCACTGCAATTAGTTTTAACACGATAGACTGTTGGATTTAACACACTTCTCACACTTTTATGGTTGTAGCCATGGGATACCATGCGGGATCTGCACTGTAGCTTCAAGTCTTAAACTAATTTTTCGTTTAATTCTCCAAGAAAGTTAAAGACGTCCTACTCTCCGCGATCGTACGGCTACTCGCCCATGCATATCTGCTCACCCACCCACTGATGCGTCTAGCCCATACATCTAAAAAAGTGCAATACGGCACCGTCATTCCAGGATTTGTTAGTGACGCGGTAGCTTGGTTCCTTTTGGCCGGCGAATGACCATACCTGTAGCGTTGCCCTATTGCTTAGTACCTACCTACAGAGAGCACTGTGACGTACCACATACCTTTGTAACGACGCACTTTTCCTCTGTTGCTAGCAACCAATCGCACCTGTTTAGATCGAGATCAATCGAGGATCTGTCGCTATTCAACAGGTACGCACTGGCTACCACTTCCTCGTTTTGGAGGCAACAGTTCCAAATGTCTCCACTTTACGCCGATTGACTCATTTTGATGTTAGACAAAATATAGAGCACCAAGATTATGTATCGCACGCATACCACACCAGTTACAATTGTAGTGCTTACCTAAGTAGACGTTGAACGCACGCAAGAACATTCCATCTTCCAAGCTTCCGTCTGTCCCTCTTCTTCCGACAGAGTCTTCTGTGGGATGAGTATCGTGATTTAGCCTCAAGCGAAGGACTAGTTCCATGTCGTTGAACAAGGCGGCGGACAGCGACGACGCGGAAGTACAGCTGACCAAGAACGACGTCACGCTGACCTTTAATATGGAGGTTAGAAAATAACTTTGCAATCCAGGCTCTAGTATTGGCACTTCAGGTGGTTGTGATGGAGGTGCAAGGACTGAAGTCGGTACAGGCGAACCGAGTGGTCTACTGCACTATGGAGGTGGACGGTTGCTCGAAGCTACAAACAGACCATGCGGAAGCGTCAAAACCGACGTACGTAGCACAACTATTTCCTCGCTTAACAGCTGTCACCGTATAGATGGGATACCCAAGGAGACTTCGTGACCAAGCATCCACTCCCCACCGTGAAGGTCAAGCTCTACGCCGAAGTGAAAAACATCGTTTCCTTCGAGGACAAAGAGCTCGGCAAGGTCGTGATCAGGCCTACTCCTAACTGCTCGCGATCGCCCGAATGGTACAAGATGACGGTGCCGAAAAGCAGCCCCGACCAGAACCTAAAGATCCGCATTGCCATTCGCGTGGAGAAGCCGGCCAACCTGAAGTACTGCGGGTATTGCTACGCTACGGGGCGGATGGTTTGGAAGAAGTGGAAGAGACGATTCTTTTGCCTGGTACAGGTAAGTCCCATCAAGAAGAACTTTGAATGCGCAACCTAAAACAAACTGAAATCGTTCGTCGTTTTAGGTGTCGCAATATGCCTTCGCCATGTGCAGTTATCGCGAGAAGAAATCAGATCCAACCGAGTTCATTCAGCTTGACGGTTTTACCATTGACTACATGCCCGAGCCGGATGCTGGTAAGTGTCCGCATGAATAACCCAGACTCTGTACTCCCCTAGTACATTCAGCTTAGTGAACTGTTTCCACCAAAAGTTAATACGACCGCAGCGTCTAGGGGGGGGGGGTTTCGAAAGTACGGGGATTGCAAGCACAGCCTGGCAGCTAAAATACAGGACAAAAATTTGCCTACAATAGCCTCACATGGATGGAGGAGCCGAGTATCAAAGTATCTCGTATGCCAACGATCGTATCGGTGATAACAAGTGCCTTGCAGAACTCTATCCTCATGGCGGTAAGCACTTCTTCACGGCAATAAAGGAAGGCGACGAGCTGAAGTTTGCTACGGAGGACGAAAACGAACGGCATTTATGGGTCCAGGTAAGAAGGATTTTTAGTTCTAAGGACGCACACGGCTTCAGGCACTGTACCGAGCAACCGGGCAGGCGTACAAGCCCGTACCACCAAAGCAGTCGCTGGTTTCGTCGAAGGTCCAAGGCTTCGCGGACAAGGCGAGCAAGCACGGCTTAGACGAGCTCATCCAGGCCGACCCGGTGTCGCTCAACCACGACCACCAGTTCGGCTACCTCCAAACTGCCACGTTGAACTACCGCCTCAACGAACCAATTTGTTCCTTGGTATGGCCGCCTGAGATTCAGCATCAGTAAATTACCGCTTCCTTCTAGGGCTGGTTCTCCCCTGGGCAAGTGTTCGTCCTCGACGAGTACTGCGCTCGGTATATGGTGCGAGGCTGCCATCGCCATGTTTCACTTCTCAACGATTTGCTCAATAAGGCCGATGAAGGGCACCTCATCGACCCGACACTGATTCACTACTCGTTTGCTTTCTGCGCTTCGCATGTTCACGGCAATCGGCCGGACGGTGTTGGCACTGTCACGCTAGAGGAGAAGGAAAAGTTCCAAGAAGTTAAGGAACGCTTAAGGGGGTTGCTCGAGAAGCAGATCACCAACTTCAGGTAACAGTTGAGATACAGGAATGTCCGTCTAACGGCGTTGCTTTTCAGATACTGCTTTCCATTTGGTCGACCTGAAGGTAAGCATGTCCATCACAAACATTACCCGAAAAAGCGGCTCAATTACAAATCAGCTTTAGGCGCCCTGAAAGGAACTCTATCCCTTCTTGAACGAGTATGTCATCCGCACTCAGGGCTAGATATCATTGTTATCGGGTTAAGGTTCTCATGAAGGACGTCGTGTCGCCGGTACCACCCGAAGAAGTTAGAGCTGTCATTAGAAAGTGCCTCGAGGACGCGGCGCTGGTAAACTACACTCGAATATGCAATGAAGCGAAAATAGAACGTACGCTAGTCCTACGCGTCCGTTATTCTACCGTTCATTTCAGAGCGCATGGGCATGGATGTCAGTCCACAACAGAGAATCGAAGACATGATCCGAGTGACCGAGCTCTGCATCGACCTGTTGAAAGAGAACGAGGAGCATCATGGCGAGGTAACACAATAGTTTATTTTTGGGTTAGCTCGCCGAAAAAAACCTTTTGTGCCGTCTTAGCAGTCCGTGTTACTTTCTAAATCTATCACTAATCTCTGGAATTTTAGCAACTTCGCGGGGTAAGTGTCTATGGCTTGGCACGTTTTTCCTTTTCCATCGTTGTTCCTCTTCGCACGTTTCTAGCACCGTGTTATCCCATTGTGACAGCTCCCTTAGGGGCATCAATGCCCAGTTCGTACCACTCGTTTGACTTCAAGTGTCGATAGTGACTCCCTACTACAAGGACGTGGAACAACGAATTGCGAATTTGAAACTTGATGTTATATCACACGTGAAACAACCCATCGGCACGATTTTGTCGAGTTTGCCAGTAGACTAGAAAGACAAATGTCCCCCGCTACGTGTCGCTGCTACAGTCCTTCAGCTGAGAAATTTAGGCCTTCGCATGGTTCAGCGACTTACTCACGGACCACTCCGAAATCTTCTGGTCTCTGTACTCGGTCGACCTGGATGCCGCTCTGGAGGTGCAGCCGCCTGATTCATGGGACGCGTTTCCTCTGTTCCAGCTGCTCAACGACTTCTTGTGCAGTGAACGTAAGGACCTTTCAAGATGTCGAACAAGGACTGATCAGCATGCATGCAGAAATGGCGTCTTGACGAATCCCTTTCAGCTAATCTGCGCATGAAGAAGTTCCATTCCAAGTTGGTGAACCAGTTCTCGCCGCTGGTCGTTCGATACGTGGACCTAATGGAGCACTCTATCGCACAGTCCATCGAGAAAGGCTTCGCAAAGGAAAAGTGGGAACCACGAAAGGACGGTTGCGCTACGTCGGAAGACATCTACTGGAAACTGGATGCTCTACAAGGCTTTGTGCACGACCTCAACTGGCCCGAGGAGGAGTTTGCCAAGTACCTGTACATGCGAATGAAGTCCTTGTGCAGCGACATGATCTCTCGCTGTGCCAACTGGTAAGCAGCGTTCAATACACGGCTTGAAGTCAGATTATACTATACTCATCCTTTGCAATGCTTGTTAACGTCCTTGCGTTGCGTAACTGCGTACTTTAGCACGTACCAAGCCTTCGACTCGTACATGCAAAAGATGCGGAAGACAACCGATTCCGCAGTACCGGTCGAAATATGCGTCATGATCAACGTCATCTTCTCGTCCAAGAACCGTGCGATCAAGCTTGTGACGGACCCCGGAGAGGTCAGTTTAGCATCCTGTTCATGAACTAAACAAGCTCCCTCTTTCTATGACAGAGCCAACCTTTTCCATTTAGTACAAGTACCAGTCGAAGCTCGACGAGACCCTGGAGACCATGCTCAGCGATGTCGAGACGTGCCTCCAAGACAAGCTTCTGTCGATTCTTGAGTACACCCTCTCCAAGCTGGCTCGTTACGACGAAGGCAACCCCATCGGGGCTCTTCTGTCAATTGCGCCGAAGCCAAACTCAATCTTCAACAAGATGAAGAATCTCGTGGGGGAGCAGAACATCAATGCAATTACCGGTTCGCAACAGCAAGCTACGACGCCAGCGCAAAATCAGGTACTAGTAGGGCCGTGCTTACATTCGAATCACTTAATTTCAATAATGAAAGGGTTGCTTTCTAGAAAACCGCAGCTAACCAAGCGCAAACCCAGTCCGGCCACCTTGGTCATGCCTACGTCACCTTCATGCGGGGCTCTTCCGAGCAGCTCCGGCAAATCGTCATCGACGAGTTGTGGGTGAACACACTGTTCGAGCATTGGTACGAAGGACAAATGAAGATGGTCAACGAATGGCTTAC